>WNWK01015899.1:0-46434 GCA_009830355.1 Cherax destructor | reverse complement strand
GGCAAAAGGACTCCCCACTGACTCAATGGTTTAACCCCCCCGGGGCGACCGCGCGCTAAAATTTTCCCCTCCCCCGAACCGTGTAATTCATCTTTACGTCGTAAAAGAGATAATGTCTTAATCTTAAATCGTCAAACGTCGTGAAACAAAATCTCGTCAAATGACGTTCACTGAATATTTATATTTCCTTTTTCCAACCTCAACTCTAAAACAGTGGACCCTCAATTTTTTTCACCTCAAATCGAACAATTATGTAAGTGTATTTTTGTAAGGTTTTTTGGGGGTCTGAAACATAATCTAATTTACATTTGCCCTTATGGGAAAAATTTGTTCAAAAAGGGCCTAAAAAGCATTCTGGAAAAATTTTTAAAAAAAACCCGGGGTCCTTTTGTACAGTACTTTTAATCACTTTAATTGCTTAAATTTGTTTAAAATTTTTATATTGTCTTTTTTACTTTTGTACAATTAATCTCTATATTCTCTTAGAATAGTTCTTTACTTCAACTACCATATTGCCTTTTATAAATTCAAAAATTACAACCAGTGCAATATTAAATCCTCAGGGGACCTCCAGTATCGAAAAAACTTCTTTCCCAGAATCCTGCTAAAATGCCTTTCCCCGACGTTTACTCTCTTAAGAAAAATTACAGGTTGTCTATTTCAGACCCCCAAAAATCCCTTTACAAGCATTTACAAAAATATACACAAAATTTACGATTTCCGGGGGTTCGGGCTGGGGGGGTCCACTGCAATGGACCTAACTATTGAACACTCCAAAACTCACCCCTTTTTTGTAAAATTTATTATTTAAATTTTTTGGGGTTTTTTGGGGGTTAATGGCTAACACAGTGGACCCCAGTTTGTAAAAAATTCACTCCTGAAGTCTTAAGTGCCATTCCCCCAATTTATGTCCAAGAAATAATTATGTGGTTGTTTTTAACCCCCAAAAAAACCTTCCCCGAACTTACAAAAAAACCATAATTGCCCATTTCCGGGGTATTCGTTAACCGGGTCCACTGTCATCATTTCTTTGGGGAAAAAATTTTTGGTAACAGCACTTGAACAGCATTCTGGAATGAGGGTGGTTTTGGGTGTTTGAATACGAGGGGCCACTGTATATGGGAAAATACCTTTGATATACCTTTGAAAAGTTTGAGGTTTATCCACTCTGAAAAGGGTGGAATAATTACTATGACTATACAATTCAGTGGACCTCGCTTTCCCAAAAATCACCCCCAAAATCTGTTAAAATTTACCAAACAATTTTTTCCCATGGAATGATGAAATTAACTAGTCCATTTCAGACCCCCAAAAAACTTATAAAAGAACTTACAATAATCTTACATAAAAGGGGGAGTTTGGGTGTTTAATCGGGGGCCACTGTAAATTTCCCCTTTAAAAATTTTAATACTAGTCAATAGTAATTATTCCAGCCATTTCAATAGCCAAGTTCAATTAGTAATTCATCAACTTTAAAAAAAATTTATCCTATATCTCTGTGACTATTGTTTAATCCTTTGGGGTCGACAGGCCTTCTCGGAACACGTTCTGAGGGTCGAAAATTTTTGGAAAAAAATTTCTTATGAAATGATAGAAAATCTTTTTCCGATCTTAAGGACACCAAAAGTTTGAAATTTGAATGAAAACTTACGGAATTAGTCTCGCGAAGTTATCGGTCTTCGAAGATGTTTACGCATCAGCGATTTAACCCAATTTGAGCCCTATTTTTGGCCAAATTTCCCAATGTTCCAGTCCACTAAAATCATAGGTATTTCGTTTAGAACCCCTTTTCTTCTATCAGATTAGTACAAGCCGTCTATTTACCAATTTCAACTACCCAAAATAGTGGTCAGAAAATGACAATTTGGCCAATTTCCACAAATTTCAAACGATGCCAATTTCAAAATAGAGTCCAGAATAAACAAGGCAGACATTCCTGGCACTAAAATAACATCTTCTCTGTTCATTAGTCCGTCTCCAGGCCCCTCTTACATTACTTTTGCTTTCCATTTTGAATTTTTATTCTCACAAAAAATAGAAGATTTGCATTTATGTATACAACTGCATCATTGTAAAATGGTATAAATAATATCAGCGCAATTGTTCAAAGATATTAGACTCGCCAGTTGATGTGGACACATGGTGTGATTGTTTACTCTTGAACATCGAAAATCGAACATTTTAGCTACTTTGAACTCAATTTCAGGTACTTGTCATTGTCAAACCAGTAAAATCATCTCTATTTTTGTAATATATCTTCCATTCCTATCCCTGCAGACCAAAAATAGAATACATAATAAATACCATATGAAAATAGACTGCAAGTCGCTGTACAAAACGAGAAAAACGGTCAGTTTTTTTTTCCTCATTATGCAGTGTGTGGTGCAGGATTTTTAAACTGCACACACTGACCATAAACCCATTCTTTCATGTGTAGGCCTACCAGCCGTTTCTGCTTAATTTGAAGCCGCTAAAATTTACATACTAGTACGGCACCAGCCCTGCTCGTAAGCTTGTACTAGTTTGGCACAGACCTCAAAGGTTTAAAATTGTGTTAATCAATAGTTAGTAATAATAATTAATCTAGTATCCATACTATTAAGTTTATCATAATACATTGTTTTCAAGTCTAATTTATAGAATCACGCTCGTCTTATGATTACAAACATTGATTCTGATATCAACCTATATTATTAAATGACTTACCTTAAGAATCCAATAGCAGCTGTAATTATTACACAGCAGATCAAGCAAAGACATTACTCAAGGAGCCAACAATAACATAATATATTTAATTACAATGTTAAATCTTTGAGTAAACATTACGATGACCTCACAGCACTACTCAAATCCCTGCAGACCAGTATGTCAATCATCACACTCACTGAGACCTGGCTAAAGCCTGATGCACACAGATGTCTGTCTGTCCCAGGTTGCACAGCCATACACAGCTGCCAGGACAGACCAGCGAGGGTGGAATAGCTATATGACTCAGGATCAACAGATATCAACAACATCTTGCAAGGGGGATGAACATGGAGAATATATTATAGCTAAATTTAAATCAAAAGACCTGCAAAAACCCCCTCACAGTGATAACATCTACAGATTACCAGTCAAGATTCACACCCTTTAGTGAAAATTAAGGAAACCTGATAACTGATGCACATGAACAAAGATCATTTGTGCTGCTCACAGGAGATTTCAACATCAAATCTCCTACATGACCAGCAGGACCCACAAGTAACTGAATTCACAAACACTAACGGCTGACTACTTGTTGCTACCAACAATATCAAAACCTACAAGAATCTCTAAGACAAATATCTCAGCAACAGACCACATCTGGACCAACACTGTATCCCCTTTAAATCCCAGGCATAATCACGAACACTTACTACAGACCACTACCTACCTTTCTGCCTTAACCTAGGTAAATTGCCCCAAGACACTACTACAAGGAGTTACCTTCAGACTACATATGAGTCAGCTGTAAATAACTTTATAACAGCTATGATTGACATTGACTGGAATAATGAGATAGAATCATATTCAGATACTAATGAATCTCAAAATTTTCCTTAAAACCCACTACCTCTATAATAAACATTGCCTAAAAACTAAACAGATCATAGCTAAGAGAGTCTTAACAGTCCCTATGGCTAACACAGCATCATAACCCTTAAACTGTCCAAACGTAGATATCAAGGTTCCACGTGCGTAATGACAGATATTTTGAGAAAAAATAAAATTGTTCTTTCTTTAAAATGGAGAGTGCATTTGTTTGTCATTCCCACATGTTGTCTGCACTGTGGTGCACAGATTACATAATCAATCTCTAGGCGCTCAGGCTTATCGTAGCGAGGACAAAAAGCATTTTGAAAAATGTAGATCTGCGTTCGGGGCAGTGCGCCGCGCGAACATATCTCACGTTTGAACAGTTAAGGTTAATCCATTAACAAAGGCACCAATGAAAAACAGTACAGGAAGGGGTCAAATAACTTGAGGAGAACAATCAAAACGCTGCGTCCAATCTTACCAGCCTGATAAGAAGGTCAAAAATTGCGTATGAGGAACAGACTACTTAACATAAAGGTGATATGAAAAGACCTGGAAAACCCTATCTGAAATTCTGGGAAATAAAAGATGATCCAGAACAAAGCCATCAAGTGTCAAAATCAGATGAACCCTACTCTCACCCAAAGCTCAGACACCGTCCATCCGGCCTGCCTCACCAACACCTGCCCAGAATACACTATTCTTAGCTCAGCTCCAACCCAATAGAAGTCTCGCTCATCATCAGCACCATAAAAACAAGGCTGGAGACATAAACAGCTTACCATCTTTATGTACAAAAAAGGTTCTCAGGTACTGTCACCAATTATTGCACTCTTCAACAAATCCATTGACCTCAACCTTCCCATCAGACTCTCAAAATAGCGAGGAAGTCACCCGATCCCACAAAAGGTGATCAACAAGACTTGAATAATTATAGACCAATATCTAACACCTCTGCTTTCTAAAATCTTTGAAAGGAAAATTTTTACAGGCAGATCTGTTCCCTCCCCCTCAATCTCTCCCACAATGTGCGCAACCCTGTCAGTTTGGTTCAGGACTAACAAGGCACAAGAATGACACTATTATACATACTGGGACTAATATACACTGCACTTGAGGAAAGGAGTCACTGGAATCTTCATTGATTTACGCCAGCTTTTGATACAGTCGACCATGATTTACTGCTCTGAGTGTCACTACGGTGTAAGTGCTGCTCAGCTACCTACGTGCATGCCTTAGTAACAGAAGCCAATACGTGTGCACACAAATGGAGCTAACTCTTACACACAACAAATTACAGTCGGGGTCCCACAAGGAAGTGTCCTAGGACCACTCCCATTTCCTCATCTACATCAATGACCTACCGAATGCATCACAACTACTATAACCCATATTGTTTGTAGATGACACTACATATGTCTTCTCTCACATGGAAAGCCAAGTCATACACAGCCAAGCGCAGTTAATGCTGAATTGCAAAATATCAACCTGGATGATGATGACTATTAAGCTTCACTCTCCAATACTGACAAGACCTACTTCATTCAGTTTGGAAACAGAATACAAATATTTCCATAACATGGCGCTGACAGACACCCATCACAAGACTCACAGGGAAAATTCCTAGGAATCCACACATTGACAGTAGCCTTAAATTCCAAACACACATCTACAACAAAATTTCAAGAAAATATCAAGACAGTAGGCATACTATCAAGATCTCTGCGCTACAATGTGCCTCAATCAGCTCTCCTTGCATATCATTCACTCACATCTACCCTTATCTCACCTATGGAATTTGTGCATAGGGATCAACAACATTAAATCACCTTAGACCATTTCATAACCAACCAAGGGCTGCAGTCTGAATGATAACAAATTCCCACTCTAGACAGCATACTCCACCAATATTCAAAGCCTGAAACTACTCACCGTACAAAACTTTCAGAATTTGTTCTCTTGGAAAATTAAATTAGATTAGCCTTTCAGACCCCCAAAAATACAATATCTTTATTTACTACAAGTACATGTACTTTTAAAGGCCAGTGACATCAAACATACCTATATGAAAGCCCCTTTGTTATGCTGAGCATTTCGGGCAGATTAGGTCAGTGTCCCAGGATGCGACTCACACCAGTCGACTAACACCCGGTACCCATTTTACTGATGGGGAACATAGACAACAGGTGTAAGAAACACGCCCAATGTTTCTGCCCTGGCTGGGAATCGAACCCAGGCCCTCGCCGTGTGAAGCGAGGCTTTAGCCACCAGACCACCAGAGCCCCTCATACAAAAGCACTTACAATATTAACTTACATAATTGTTCGATTCGAGGTGACCAAACTCGGGGTCCACTGTACTCATACTGTAAATTACTTTCAACAATCCTCACTGTTATTTTCCTATAATATAATTTCAATATTTACTATTGATGTAACCATCCTACAAAACACTTGTCACAATGTAATGTCCTCAGATTGTAATTTGAGTAAATTTATTAACTGTTATAAGCTAATGTTTAACTAAAACAAACTCAATCAATTTCTCTAGTATTAAGTAGTCTATAAGCCATTAGATTAGTCTGCCCTTAATGCCATGGCATGCTAGTGGCTCTCCTTGCACTTCAGTTCATGATTGAAATAAAATTATTATTATTATTAATATATACATTGGACCCTCGCTTATTGGCCATAATCCGTTCCAGAAGCTCAGCTAAAAGCAAATAATATTTCCCATAAGAATTAATGTAAATACAATTAATCCATTCCAGACAAAAATATCAACAATTTTTTTTTTGAGATTAACTATAGTTTTTCATACACAAAACAATGAAACTAAATAAAATGACTAAAGAAATTGATAAATGAACATTTAAATCACTATTACATACCTTTATGAAGGCAGGAGGAGAGTATTGTTTGGAGACAACAAAATACTCCTTCAATATGATGCTAATATCAACTCTATATGGCTTGTTTATCTATAACAATTTCTCTAATATAACATAATAAACAATATAAATAACATAGAAACCTCATATATACTCTAGAATGAATAAAATACAGTATGTCATTACATATGTGGCTAGTGGTGGCGGCGGCAGAAGTTTGTTTGGGGACAGGACAAGATAGTCCTTCAATATGACACTAATATCAACACTATGGCTTATTTATCTATCACAATTCATCTAATATGACGTAATAAACAATATTAATAATATAGAAACATGAATAAAATACAGTGGACCCTCGTTTTTCGTAATTAATCCGTTCCAGAGAGTGTGACTTTTGGCGAAATTGACGATTTGCGAATCCATTTTCTCCATAAGAAATAATGTAAATTCAATTAATCCGTTCCAGACACCCAAAAGTATTAAAACAAATTTTTTTGACATGGAATATAGATGTCTTACACAGAAAACAATGAGACATGAAGAATAAAACAATAATAACATGACACTACCTTTATTGAAGATGATGTTGCTGGATGGAAGACAGGAAGGAGGGGAGAGGGAAGAGAGGCTATTCTTTGGAAGGGGAATCCCTTTCCATAAGGACTCTAGGTACCAAGTCCTCATCTGAGGTCACTTCCCTTCTTTGTCTTTTAATGCCACTAGGACCAGCTTGAGAGTCACTGCACACCTGTGCACTAAATATCTGTCCAGAGAGCTCTGTTTCTGGCGTCTCTTTAAAATTTCCCTAAAATGGGACACAAGATTGTCATTGAACATGTCGCAGACATGGCCTGTAACAGCTTTGTCGGGGTGATTTTCCTCCATAAATGATTGCACCTCACTCCACTTTGCACAAATGTCCTTAATCTTTGAAGAAGGCACCTTCCGTCTCCCTCCTCCTGTGAAGCAATTTCCTCAGCTGTGCTCTGTTGCTGGTGCAGATGAAGGTCTTGCAGCTCTTCAGTAGTTAGCTTTTCATTGTGGTCCTCCACCAACTCTTCCACATCCTCGCCACTGAAATCAAACCCCATGGAATTCCCCAATGCCACAATACTTTCCACAACTGGCATCGGCTCCTCAGGGTCAGCCCCAAATCCTTCAAAATCCCTCTCTTGGACACAATCTGGCCACAATTTTCTCCAAGCAGAATTCAAAGTCCTGGAAGTCACTCCCTCCCAAGCCTTACCTATAAGGTTTATGCAATGGAGGATATTGAAGTGATCATTCCAAAACTCTTTTAGGGTCAATTCAGTGTCCGAGGTAATGTCAAAGCACCTTTGAAACATTTTTGAAGTTTGAAATGACCTGCTGGTCCATGTGCTGGAGGAGAGGAGTGGTATTAGGGGGCAAGAACTTCACTCTGATGAAACAAAACTTCTTCACCATTTGCTCTTCCAAGTCTGGAGGATGAGCAGGAGCATTGTCCATTACCAGGAGGCACTTGAGTTCCAATTTATTTTCCAGGAGGTATTTCTTCACACTGGGGCCAAATACTTCATTGAACCAATCAAGGAAGATTTTCCTCGTGACCCATGCCTTACTGTTAGCCTTCCACATCACACACGACACTGTTTTCTTGAACACACTGGGATTTTCAGAGTGATACACCAGTAAAGGCTTCACTTTGAAATTCCACTAGCATTACTACAGAACATGAGAGTAAGCCTGTCTTTCATAGGCTTGTGTCTTGGCAGTACCTTTTCCTCCTGTGTGATGTAGGTCCTCTTTGGCATTTTCTTCCAAAGAGGCCTGTTTCATCACAATTGAACACTTGTTGGGGTTTGAATTGTTCAGCCTCTATGTACCCTTGAATTCCTGCACATATTTTTCAGCCGCACATTTGTCAGAACTGGCAGCCTCACCATGCCTTACCACACTGTGTATGCCACTATGCTTCTTAAATCTCT
Organism: Cherax destructor; assembly: GCA_009830355.1. Classification (NCBI taxonomy): domain Eukaryota; kingdom Metazoa; phylum Arthropoda; class Malacostraca; order Decapoda; family Parastacidae; genus Cherax; species Cherax destructor. Next base: position 38,016 of record WNWK01015899.1, on the reverse strand, counting down.
CAAACCAGCCTTTGCTGGCCTTAAATTCACTCACATCAGCACTCGTTGCAGGCATTTTCTTTACAAGATCGTTATGCAATTGCCTTGCCTTTTCACAAATTATACTGCGTAACACTATCTCCTGCTAATAGTTTGTCATTGTCCACACCAACAATAACCTCTCCGCTTCTTTGAGTATTTTCGATCTCATTTTTGTGAGCATATTGACCCCTTTTGCAACAACAGCCTCCTTGATTTCCTTTTTCTTGGCCACGATGAAAGTGATGGTTGTATGGGTTTCCCATACAGCCTGGCAAGCTCCGCCACTCGCACACCACTTTCATATTTTGCAATGATCTCTTTCTTGAGTTCTATTGTGTTTCTGACCTTCTTAACCAAAGGGCTGGCACTAGGAGCTTTCTTTGGGCCCAAGGTGGCTTATTTGCAGTTACAAGCACTAAAACGAATGGAATATTAAGAAATTTATCATATGAGTTCGTTGGGTGATGGTCACTCACTGATAAACAATGTCACACTGTCTGTGGATGGTTTGTCGGGGTAGCTCAGGGCCGCTCGTACTCGTTCGAGACAAATGACTATTCTACGAGCCAAACGACAAGTAACGAGTCAATATTTTGATGAAAAACGTTACGATTATCGAAAATTACAATTGCAATGATTATGAAATACGAGGTCCACTGTATGTCATTACGAATGTCACAGTGGTGTTGTGTTGTTGTTGTTGGGTGTATAAGGGCCACTGAAAGATAAGCCTTACATAGTGGTGGTGAAGGCAGCAACAGAGGCGGCGGTGTTGTCAGCCGCCCTATCGTATACCTCAACGACAATAGAGGAGTTAAGTTTCATGTCATCATTTTTCTATTGCTTAACTTACTTGCTACACTTTATCGCTGGCTGGCGCTATAGCCTTTATCGACGCCTGCTGCTTTAGTATCATACATATCGTAGAATCACTGAAGAAGGCACATTCTTCCCTCTCAGCCCTTTACCAAAGGGCTGCCACTCTGAACTTTCTTTGGCCCCATGGTGGCTTATTTCACAGTCACAATCAATAAACAAGTACCAAAATGAATGGATAAACACACAGAGTATTCCTTACTCAACGAGAGAGACGCAGACTGAGTGTGATACGCGTGAGGAAGTGGAGTTGCTGGTGGGTTGATGCGTCCCAATACAGCCGATAAGCGAAAAACGGCTGATAACCGGAAGCTTAAAACACTTAAGAAGTTACAATAGTTCCAATTGATTGCAATTTTTATTTGTATATTATGCAATGAATTTTGGGCAAACTTATAAGTTTGCATAATACAGTGGTACCTCGAGTTACGATGGTCCCCAAAATCGCCCTTTATGTAAGTTTATTTTTTAAATGCTTTTGTAAGTATATTTTGGGGGTGTAAAGGACTAGTCTATTTTACATTATTCCTATGGGGATAAATTCGTTTGGTAATGGCACTTGAACAGCATTCTCGAACGAAAAATATCGTAACTCGAGGTACCACTGTACTTATAATAATAATATAATCTTTATTTCTTTACATCTCCATCTATAAATATTAACCAGGTGACATTACATATCCCTGTCTAAGGCCTACTTTTACTGGAAAGTAATCTTCCTTTCTCCTACACTCCCTAACCTGAGCCTCACTATCCTCATAAAACTCTTTACAGCATTTAGTAACTTAGTACAGGTCGGCCATAACTAATCTGGCAATCACTTATCCGGTTCCATTAGTTATCCGGTACTAATTTCAGCTAGCATAATTTAAAATTTGTACAACTATGTATCATGTCAAAATAAGTACATGTACAAAGTATACAGGCCTAGCTGACATCAATGACATACTACTACAGTGTAACCTCTACTACGAGTGCACTGGCGTGAGTTTTCAAGATAGGAGCAGTTGCTCGGTCGATTTTTGCTTCCAGATGCGGCGAAATTTCAAGATGCGATCGGGCCTCAAGGGAGGTTCCTTGATGCTTGTGAGGGTCTCTTGCTCTTGATCTAGGGAATTGGATCTCAGTTGTTTGTTGGACTATCTTATTGAAACTTGGGCAATGTATGATGGAAAAAGGCTTCTTAACGTGCTGTACACCAAAAATGAAAGAAATCGGACAATAAATAACGGAGTTCACTTCTCAGCCATTAGCCGACCCTTAGTGTTGGGTTTTTATGGTGTATTCTCGTTTTTTTGGTCTCATTTGATAGAATGGAAGATATATTACAGAAATAGATATGATTTTGATTGGTTTCATGACAAAAAGTACACCTTGAAATTGAGCTCAAAGTAGCAGAAATGTTTGATTCTTTGGCGATGTTCAAGAGTAAACACCGTCCAATACCTGTCCGAGTGGCCATTCCATTATGCAGTCATGAATGGGGTTGACATTATTTATACAATTACAGTGGACCCTCGGTTTTTGTTGATAATTCTTTCCAGAGTGCTGTTCAAGTGCCGTTACTGAACGAATTTGTTCCCATAAGGACAAATGTAAATTAGATTAGTCGTTTCAGACCCCCAAAAATACACTTACAAAAGCACTTAAAAAAATACACTTACATAATTGTTCGAGTTTGGAGCTGTACGAAAACTGAGGGTCCACTGTATTACAATAATGTAGTAGTCTGCATAACAGTAAATCTTCTATTTTTTGTGTGAATAAAAATAACAAATGTAATAATACATACATATAATAATAGTAGTATAATAATAATAGTAGTATAATAATAATAGTAGTATAATAATACTATACTGTATAATAATAATAATACTATACTGTATAATAATAATAATACGTATAATAATAATAATACTATACAGTGGACCCTCGGTTAACGAATACCCGAAATCGTGCAATTATGTAAGTATAATTTTGTAAGTTCTTGTGGAAGTGTAGTTTTGGGGGTCTGAAATAGACTAACCTACATGACATTATTTCTTAAGGACGTAAATTGGTTCGGTAATGGCACTTGAGCAGGCTTCTGCAATGAATTTTTTCCTTAACCGAGGTCCACTGTACTGTATAATAATAATAATACGTATAATAGTAGTGTAGTAGGTAAGTTTGGGGTGCCAGGTGTAAATGATAATGGGAGCCCTTTGATTGAACTTTGTATAGAAAGGGGTTTAGTTATAGGTAATACATATTTTAAGAAAAGAGGATAAATAAGTATACAAGATATGATGTAGGCGTAATGATAGTAGTTTGTTGGACTATGTATTGGTAGATAAAAGACTGTTGAGTAGACTTCAGGATGTACATGTTTATAGAGGGCCACAGATATATCAGATCACTTTTTAGTTATAGCTACAGTGGGAGTAAAAGGTAGATGGGATACAAGGAAAATAGAATCAGTAAGTAAGAGAGGTGAAGGTTTATAAACTAAAGAGGAGGCAGTTAGGGTAAGATATAAACAACTATTGGAGGATAGATGGGCTAGTGAGTGTAGGCAATGGGGTTGAAAATGTATGGGATAGATTTAAAAATGTAGTGTTAGAGTGTTCAGCAGAAGTTTGTGGTTACAGGCGAGTGGGTGCGGGAGGGAAGAGGAGCGATTGGTGGAATGATGATGTAAAGAGAGTAGTAAGGAGAAAAAGTTAGCATATGAGAGGTTTTTACAAAGTAGAAGTGATGCAAGGAGGGAAGAGTATATGGAGAGAAAAAGAGAGGTTAAAAGAGTGGTGAAGCAATGTAAAAGAGAGCAGATGAGAGAGTGGGTGAGATGTTATCAGCAAATTTTGTTGAAAATAAGAAAACGTTTTGGAATGAGATTAATAAGTTGAGGAAGCCTAGAGAACAAATGGATTTGACAGTTAAAAATAGGAGAGGAGAGTTATTAAATGGAGAGTTAGAGTATCGGAAGATGGAGAGAATATTTTGAGGAGTTGTTAAATGTTGATGAAGACAGGGAAGCTGGGATTTCGTGTGTAGGGCAAGGAGGAATAACATCTTGTAGGAGTGTGGAAGAGCCAGTTGTGAGTGTAGGGAAGTTCGTGAGGCAGTGGGTAGAATGAAAGGGGTAAGGCAGCTGGGATTGATGGGATAAAGATAGAAATGTTAAAAGCAGGTGGGGATATAGTTTTGGAGTGGTTGGTGCTATTATTTAATAAATGTATGGAAGAGGGTAAGGTACCTAGGGATTGGCAGAGAGCGTGTATTGTTCCTTTGTATAAAGGCAAAGGGACAAAAGAGAGTGCAAAAATTATAGGGGAATAAGTCTGTTGAGTGTACCTGGTAAAGTGTATGGTAGAGTTATTATTGAAAGAATTAAGAGTAAGACAGAAAGTAGGATAGCAGATGAACAAGGGGCTTTAGGAAAGGTAGGGGTGTGTAGACCAAGTGTTTACAGTGAAACATATAGTGAACAGTATTTGGATAAGGGTAAAAGATGTTTTTGTGGCATTTATGGATTTGGAAAAGGCGTATGATAGGGTAGATAGGGGGCAATGTGGCAGATGTTGCAGGTGTAGGGAATAGGAGGAAGGTTACTGAAAGCAGTAAAGATTTTTTATGAGGATAGTGAGGCTCAGGTTAGAGTGTGTGGGAGGAAGGGACTATTTCCCAGTAAAAGTGGGCCTTAGACAAGGATGTGTGATGTCACCGTGGTTGTTCAATATATTTATAGATGGGGTTGTAAGAAAAGTGAATGCGGGTCTTGGCAAGAGGTGTTGGGCTAAAAGATAAAGAAGCAAATACAAAGTGGGAGTTGTCACAGTTGCTTTTGCTGATGACACTGTTCTTTGGGAGATTCTGAAGAGAAGTTGCAGAGGTTGGTGGATGAATTTGGTAGGGTGTGGTAAAAGAAGAAAATTGAAAGTGAATATAGGAAAGAGTAAGGTGATGAGGATAACAAAAAGAATAGGGGGAAAAGATTGGATATCGGGTTTGGAGGGAGAGAGTATGGAGGAGGTGAATGTATTCAGATATTTGGGAGTGGACATGTCGGCGGATGGGTCTATGAAGGATGGGTGAATCATAGAATGATGAGGGAAAAGTGTGAGTGGAGCACTTGGGGTCTGTGGAGAAAAAGAACCTTGTCCATGGAAGTAAAGAGGAATGTGAGTATAGTTATACCAACGCTCTTATATGGGTGTGAAGCATGGGTGATGAATGTTGCAACGAGGAGAAGGCTGGAGGCAGTGGAAATGTCATGTCTGAGGTCAATGTGTGGTGTGAATATAATGCAGAGAATTCGGAGTTTGGAATTAGGAGGAGGTGCGGGATTACCAAGCGAGTTGTCCAGAGAGCTGAGGAGGGGTTGTTGAGGTGGTTTGGACATGTAGAGAGAATGGGCGAGACAAGTGACTTGAGTGTATAAATCTGTAGTGGAGGAAGGCGGGGTAGGGAATGGCCTAGGAAAGGGTGGAGGGGAGGGTAAAGGAAGTTTTGTGTGCGAGGGCTTGGACTTCCAGCAAGCATGTGTGAGCGTATTTGATAGGAGTGAATGGAGGCATATGGTTTTAATATGACGTGCTGTTGGAGTGTGAGCAAAGTAACATTTATGAAGGATTCAGAGAAACGGCAGGCCGGACTTGAGTTCTGGAGATGGGAAGTACAGTGCCGGCACTCTGAAGGAGGGAATGTTAATGTTGCAGTTTTATAACTGTAGTGTAAAGCACCCCTCTGCTAGAACAGTGATGGAGTGAATGATGATGAAAGTTTTTCTTTTTCGGGCCACCCTGCCTTGAGTGGGAATGCGGCCGATGTGTTAATAAATAAAAATAATAAAAAATAATAATAATACGTATAATAATAATAATACTATACTGTATAATAATAATAATACGTATAATAATAATACATGTATAATAATAATGTACTGTAATAATAATATAATAATTGGCACGGTTTCAAAGGCCGTCACTGATACAGTGAATACCACAAGATTGTGGGAAGCGTTATGGCACGCCTCCACTTGTCACATAATGACATACAGTGGACCTTCGGTTTTGTTGAAAATTCTTTCCAGAATGCTGTTCGAGTGCCATTACCGAGCGAATTTGTTCCCATAAGGGCAGATAGTAAATTAGATTAGTTGTTTCAAGCCCAAAATACACTTACAAAGAACTTGCAAAAATACACTTTCATAATTGTTGAGTTGGGAGCTATCGAAAACCAAGGGTCCACTGTATTTTATTCATTATAGGTACAGTGGACCCCGGTTAACGGTCATAATTCGTTCAGAATGTTGTTCGAGTGCCGTTACTGAGCGAATTTGTTCCCATAAGAAATAATGTAAATTAGATTAGTCCTTTTAGACCCCCAAAATACACTTACACAAGCACTTACAAAAATACACTTACATAATTGTTGAGTTTGGGCAGTACGTAAACCGGGTCACTGTATAAATCATGTTTCTATGTTATTTATATTGTTTATGTCATATTAGATGAATTGTGATAAATAAGCTGTAAGTTGATATTAGTGAAATATTGAGGTATCTTGTTGTGCCTCCCCGAGAGCTGGAATGGATTAATTGCATTTCAGTTAATTTAAATGAGAAAATTGACTCGCATCTGAGCAAATTGGAATACGAGCAAGGTCACAGAATGGATGAAACTCGTAAGTGGGGTTCCACTGTATATAGAAGCCTTGTTATGCAGAGCATTTTGGGCAAATTAGGTCGCTTTGTCCCAAAATGTGACCCACACCAGTCGGCTAATACCCAGGTATCTATTTTACTGATAAGTGAACAGAAACAGCAGGTGTCTTACGGAAACATGCCTAATGTTATCACCTTTACCAGAGTTGATCCCTGGATTTCACCATGTGAGCTGGGTGCGCTCAATCGGCTACAGAACACTTAGCTTATAATTTTAGTCAGTCTATATCAGCACAGCTTGAGAATTCATTACAGTCACAATAAGACCAGTTGCAAAGGATGAATTAGACAATAACAAATGAATTACTGAATTTACATCAGATCAATGATCTGTCATTTTATGGAAGTGATTGAATTAAGGTGGTGAGATCAAAGCATGAGAATTTACAAATACAGTGGTACCCGACTTAGGATATTTTCATTCCAGAATGCTGTTCAAGTGCCATTACCAAACAAATTTATCTCCATAAGAAATGATGTAAAATAGACTAGTCCTTTTAGACCCCCAAAATTACACTTAACAAAAGCATTTAAAAAATAAACTTACATAAAAGGGTGTGTTTGGGGACCATCGTAAGTCGGGGTACCACTGTAGTTAATATACCAGGTAAGTGTATGGTAGAGTTATTATTGAAAGAATTAAGAGTAAGACGGAGAGCAGAATAGCAGATGAACAAGGTGGCTTTAGGAAAGGTAGGGGTGTGTAGACCAAGTGTTTGCAGTAAAACATATACAGTGGTACCTCGAGTTGCGATGGTCCCCAAAATCAACCCTTTTATTATGTAAGTTTATTTTTAAATGCTTTTGTAGGTATATTTTGGGGTGTAAAAGGACTAGTCTATTTTACATTATTCCTTATGGGGATAAATTCGTTTAGTAATAGCATGAACAGCATTCTCGAATGAAAAAATATCGTAACTCGAGGTACCACTGTAGGTGAACAGTATTTGGATAAGGGTAAGGGTTTTGTGGCATTTATGGATCTAAAAAAGGCGTATGATAGGGTGGATAGGGGCAATGTGGCAGATGTTGCAGGTGTATGCGATAGGGTAGGTTACTGGCAGTGAGGAGACTTTTATGAGGATAGTGAGGCTCAGGTTAGAGTGTGTAGGAGAGGAGATTATTTCTCGGTAAAAGTAGGCCTTAGACAGGATGTGTGATGTCACCGTAGTTTATTTCAATATATTTATAGATGGGGTTGTAAGAGAAGTGAATGCGGGTTTTGCGAGAGGTGTGGGGTTAAAGACAAGAATCAAATACAAAGTGGGAGTTGTCACAGTTGCTTTTGCTGATGACACTGTGCTTTTGGGAGATTCTGAAGTTGCAGAGGTTGGTGGATGAATTTGTAAGAGAAATTAGCAGAAAGAAGTAGTTGTGCGTGAGAATAGAGAATTGGATATCAGATTGGAGGAAAGTATGGAGGAGGTGAATGTATTCAGATATTTAGGGAGTGGACATGTCAGCAGATGGGTCTATGAAGGATGAGGTGAATCATAGAATTGATGAGGGGAAAGGGTGAGTGGTGCACTTCGGAGTCTGTTGAGACAAGAACTTTGTCCATGGAAGTAAAGAAAGGGAATGTATGAAGTATAGTTATGCAACACTCTTATATGGGCGTGAAGCATGGTGATGAATGTCGCAACGGGGAGAAGGCTGGAGGCAGTGGAGATGTCATGTCTGAGGTCAATGTGTGGTGTGGAGCTATGTGCAGTTCGGAGTTTGGAGAGTAGGAGGAGGTGCGGGATTACCAAACTATTATCCAGAGGAGCTGAGGAGGGGTTGTTGAGGTGGTTCGGACATGTAGAGAGAATGGAACGAAATAGAATGACCTCGAGTGTATAAATCTGTAGTGGAGGAAGGCGGGGTAGAGTGCGCCCTAGAGGTTGGAGGAGGGGGTAAAAGAGGTTTGGGTCTCAGAGGGCTTGGATTTCCAGCAAGAATGCGTGTGCGTATTTGATAGGAGATGAATGGGACAAATGGGTTTTAATACTTGACGTGCTGTTGGAGTGTGATCAAGTAACATTTATGAAGGGATTCAGGAAACTGACAGGCCGGACTTGAGTCCTGGAGATGGGGAAGTACAGTGTCTGCACTTCTCTGAAGGAGGGGTGTTAATGTTGCAGTTTTATAGCTTTGTGGTGTAAAGCACCCCTCTGTAAGACAGTGATGGAGTGAATGATGATGAAAGTAGAGACATGTAGAGAGAATGGAACGAAATGAATGACCTCGAGTGTATAAATCTGTAGTGGAGGAGAAGAGGCGGTGTAGGGGTCGCCCTAGGAAAGGTTGGAGGAGGGTAAAGAGGTTTTGGAGTGCGAGGGCTTGGATTTCCAGCAAAGTGCGTGTGCGTATTTGATAGGAGTGAATGGAGACAAATGGGTTTTAATACTTGACGTGCTGTTGGAGTGTGATCAAAGTAACATTTATGAAGGGATTCAGAAACCGGCAGGCGGTTGAGTCCTGGAGATGGGAAGTACAGTGTCTGCACTCTGAAGGAGGGTGTTAATGTTGCAGTTTATAACTGTAGTGTAAACGCACCCCTCTGGCAAGACAGTGATAGGTGAATGATGATGAAGTTTTTCTTTTTGAATACCCTGCCTTGGTGGGAATCGGCCGATGTGTTAATAAAATAAAATATATATTTTTTTCAACATGTCGGCCGTCTCCCTACTGAGGTGAGGTGACAAAAGAAACACTTTTCAACATCATTCCACACACAATCTGTCTTTACTGAGTGCGAATATGACAGTTTAGATGTCACTCCAAACAGCCAACATCTCAAACTCCTCCTTCAAAGTGCAGGCATTGTACAGTGGAACCCGGTTAACGAAAAAAATCATTGCAGAAGCCTGCTGAAGTGCCATTACTGAGCAGATTTACTTCCTTAAGAAAAAATGTCATTTAGGTTAGTTTTATATCAGACCCCCAAAAATGCCTTCCACAAGAAGCACTTACAATAATGCCCATAGTACACTGATTTCAGGTGTTACGTTAGCCGGGGTTTCCCTGTACTTCCCACCTCCAGGACTCAAGTCTGGCTAACTGGTTTCCTGAATTCCTTCACAAAATATTACCTACTGACACTCAGCATTCGTCAGGGTCCCAAGAAACCATTCATCTCCATTCCTCATATCTAGCATCATCATCACATGCCCTTTCACACAAAACCTCTTTTACCCCCTCCCTTCATCCTTTCAGACGACCCATACTCCCCTCCCTCCACTACAGATTTATACTCCTCCAAGTCATTCTATTTTGCTCCACCCTCTCTGAATGACAAACCACCTCCCAATAACCCTCTTCAGCCCTCTGAATAATACTTTCGTAACTCCACACCTCCTAATTTCCACATTATGAATTCTCTGCATAATTTTTACCATTACCCTTAGACATGACATTCCCTGCCTCCAGCCTTCTCCTCACTGCAGCATTACAACGCATGCTTCACACCTATATAAAGTGTTGTTACCTTCTTTCTCTCATACATTCCCTTCTTTGTCTCTGTGGATAATATTTTTTTGTCTCCACACACATACCTCAATGCACCACTCACCTTTTTCCCTACATCAATTCTATAGTTATCTAACTTCATAAACCCATCTGCTGACAAATCTACTCCCAAATATCTGAACACATTCATTTTCTCCCTCCCTCCCTTCAATGTGATATCCAATTTTCTTTACCTAACTCGTTTGATACCCTCATCACCTTACTCTTATCTATGTTCACTTTCAACTTTCTTTACCCTCCCAAACTCATCCACTAACCTTTTACCTTCTCTCTTGAATCTACCAAAAGCACAGTATCATCAGCAAACGTTAACTGTGTCAACTCTCATTTTTGTATTTGATTCCCCATAATTTAATCCCACCTCTCCCCAACATAGCATGTACACTCTTTACATCTCCATCTATAAATATGTTAACCAGGTGACGTACATCCTGTCTAAGGCCTACTTTTACTGGAAGAGCTCTCCTTTCTCCTACACCTAACCTGAGCCTCACTATCCTCATAAAAACTCTTTACAGCATTTAGTAACTTAGTACAGGTTGGCCATCACTAATCCGGCAATCAGTTATCCGGTTTCATCAGTAATCGGCACTAATTTTGGCTAGCATAATTTCAGATTTCATCATTATACTGACTCAATCATTATACTGACTCAGAAATTGTGCAGATAGTTTAACAAATCCACAGCAGCAAGCCAGTGGAGGGAGAAAGCAGTGATGTAAATGAGGAAGATGTAGCAGAAAGAGTCTCTATTGATAGGTTAACTAAGTGTATTCTAACCTAACCACTCTGTAAGCTGTAAAACTCCACTAGTCGACACACTACAGGTCCCAACGATACTATACACCCAACATCTGCCACATTACTACCCTATCCACACCCTATCATATGCCTTTTCTAAATCTATAAATGCAAAACATCCCTACCTTTATCTAAATATTGTTCACGTATGTGCTTCAATGTAAACACTTGATCTACACACATCCCCGACCCATTCTAAAGCCTTGTTCATCTGCAATCCTGCTGTCTGTCTTATCTCTAATTCTTTCAGTAATAACTCTTCCATACACTTTACCTGGGATACTCAGAGCTTATTCCCTATAATTTTCCACACACTCTTTTTGTCCCCCTTTTCCTTGTATAAAGGAATTATACAAGTCAAAATATTTGGCAGATGGGGAACTTTTGGCATTTTCAGAAAGAGTTCCATATTTTTTACTGGCCTTTAGTTGCTTCGAGCTTTGGTACCCAGTTTGAGTCACTTATACATTGAATATTAAAGAGATACAGTGTTTGTGCCTTTTATTGCATATGAAAACTTTTGTTCATTTGCATATGAAAAGCAAAAATAGTTTGAAAATGTGTATTGGATACTGAGTCGAATCACTAATCCGGCATCATTGGGACATATGTGTGCGGTGATTTCCTTACCATCCAATGCACGACTCAACACTTTCATATGCAACAATAAAAGCTTTCATATCTGTGGCACAAGCACTATCTGCTAATATTCAATGTATGTGATAAGCAACAAAATATGGAACTCTTTCTGAAAAATGCCAAGGGTCCCCATCTGCCAACATTTTGACTTGTATAATTCCTTTTATACAAGGAAAAGGGGGACAAAAGAGTGTGTAAAAATTATAGGGAATAAGCCTGTTAGTATCCCAGGTAAAAGTGTATGGAAGGATTATTACTGAAAGAATTAGAGATAAGACAGACAGCAGGATTGCAGATGAACAAGGCTTTAGGAGTAGATTAGGATGTGTAGATCAAGTGTTTACATTGAAGCACATACGTGAACAATATTTAGATAAAGGTAGGGATGTTTTCGTTGCATTTATAGATTTAGAAAGGCATATGATAGGGTGGATAGGGTAGTAATGTGGCCAGATGTTGTAGTGTATGGCATCGTTGGGACCTGTAGTGTGCCGGGTAGTGAGTTTCTCCGGTTAGGTTAGAATACACTTAGTTAACCTATCAATAGAGACTCTTTCTGCTACATCTTCCTCATTTACATCACTGCTTTCTCCTCCACTGACTTGCTACTGTGGATTTACAACTATCTGCACAATTTCTGAGTCAGTACAATGATTTGAGTCAGTATAATGATGAAATCTGAAGTATGCTAGCCAAAGAATAGTGCGGATTACTGATGAAACGGATAACTGATTGCGGATTAGTGATGGCCAACCTGTACTTACTAAATGCTGTAAGAGTTTTTATGAGGATAGTGAGGCTCAGGTTAGGGTGTGTAGGAGAAAAGGGAGATTACTTTCCAGTAAAAGTAGGCCTTAGACAGGGATGTGTAATGTCACTAGTTGCATATTTATAGATGGAGATGTAAAGAAGTAGTATGCTAGGGTGTTGGGGAGGGGTAGGATTAAATTATGGGGAATCAAATACAAAATGAGAGTTGACACAGTTAACGTTTTTGCTGATACTGTGCTTTTGGTAGATTCAAGAGAAGTTGCAAAGGTTAGTGGATGAGTTTGGGAGATTGTGTAAAGAAAGTTGAAAGTGAACATAGATAAGAGTAAGGTGATGAGGGTATCAAGCAGGTTAGGTAAGAGAAAAATTGGATATCACATTGAAGGGAGGGAGGAGTATGGAAAAAATGAATGTGTTCAGATATTTGGGAGTAGATTTGTCAGCAGATGGGTTTTTATGAAGTTAGAAGGGATAACTATAGAATTGATGTAGGAAAAAGGTGAGTGGTGCATTGAGGTATGTGTGGAGACAAAAAATGTATCCACAGAGACAAAGAAGAGATGTATGAGAGTATAGTGGTAACAACACTCTTATATAGGTGTGAAGCATGCGTTGTGAATGCTGCAGTGAGAGAGGGACTGGAGGCAGTGGGAATGTCATGTCTAAGGTAATGTGTGGTGTAAAATTAGAATTCATAATGTGGAAATTAGGAGGTGTGGAGTTCACGAAAGTATTCAGAGGGCTGAAGGGGTTGTTGAGGTGGTTTGGTCATTCAGAGGGTGGAGCAAAATGAAAATGACTTGGAGGATATAAATCTGTAGTGGAGGGGAGGAGTATGGTCGTCCTTGGAAAGGATGAAGGGAAGTGGTTTGTGTGAAAAGGGCATGTGATGATGATGCTAGATATGAGTGAATGGAGATAGTGGTTTTGGGACCCTGACCCGAGCTGTTGGGTGTCAGCAGGGTAATGACCCTTGTGAAGAATTCAAGAGCCAGTTAGCCAGACTTGAGTCCTGGAGGTGGAAGTACAGTGGAACCCCGGTTACGAACACCCCGGAAATCATGCAATTATGTAAGTAGTATAATATTGTAAGTGCTTGTGGAAGTGTATTTTGGGGGTCTGATATAAATAACCTAAATGACATTTTTTCTTAAGGAAGTAAATTCGTTCAGTAATGGCACTTCAGCAGGCTTCTGCAATGATTTTCGTTAACCGGGAGTTCCACTGTACAATGCCTGCACTTTGAAGGAGTTTGAGATGTTGGCTGTTTGGAGTGACATCTAAACTGTCATATCTGGGCACTTCAGTAAAGACAGTGATTGTGTGTGAATGATGTTGAAAGTGTTTCTTTCTTTTTGGGTCACCCTGCCTCAGTGGGAGCGGCCGACATGTTGAAAAAAAAAATGTATATTTTATTTTATTAACATGGCGATTCCCTGGGCAATTGGCCCGAAAAAAACTTTCATCATCATTCACTCCATCTGTCTTGCCGAAAAGAAGTGCACTACAGTTATAAAGCATAACATTAACACTCCCCTCCTTCCAGAGTGCAGACGCAGCACTTCCCATCTCAGGACTCAAGTCCGGCCCTGCCGGTTTCCCTGAATCCTTCATAAATGTTCCTTTGATCACACTCAACAGCCGCGTCAAGTATTAAAACCCATTTGTCTCCCATTCACTCCTATCAAATACGCACACGCATTCTTGCTGGAAATCAACCCTACTTTTTAAAACCTCTTACCTCTCCAGCCTTTCCCTGGGCGACCCCTACACCGCCTTCCCTCCACTACAGATTTATACACTCTACAGAGATATTTCGTTCCATTCTCTCTACATGTCTCTACTCATCATCATTCACTCCATCACTGTCTTGCAGAGGGTGCTTTACACTACAGTTATAAAACTGCAACATTAACACACCCCTCCTTCAGAGTGCAGACACTGTACTTCCCATCTCCAGGACTCAGAATCCCGGCCTGCAGTTTCCTGAATCCCTTCATAAATGTTACTTTGATCTGCTCAACCTTCGTCAGTCTTAAAAAACCCATTTGTCTCCATTCTCCTATCAAATACGCACCCACGCATTCTTGCACAAATCCAAGCCCCTCACCCAAAACCTCTTTTACCCCCTCCTCCAACCTTTCTAGAAGCCCTACCCCGCCTTCCCTCCACTACAGATTTATACACTCTCGAGGTCATTCTATTTCGTTTCCATTCTCTCTACTGTCCGAACCACCTCAACAACCCCTCCTCAGCCTGGATAATAGTTGGTAATCCCGCACCTCCTCCTAATTTCCAAACTCGAATTCTCTGCATTATATTCACCACACATTGACCTCAGACATGACATCTCCACTGCCTCCAGCCTTCTCCTCGTTGCGACATTCATCACCCATGCTTCACGCCCATATAAGAGTGTTGGTATAGCTATACTCTCATCGTTTCCTTCTTTACTTCCATGGACAAGTTCTTTGTCTCAACAGACTCAGTACCACTCACCTTTCCCCCTCATCAATTCTATGATTCACCTCATCTTCATGAACCCATCTGCTGACATGTCCACTCCCAAATATCTGAATACATTCACCTCCTCATACTTTCTCCTCAATCTGATATCCAATCTTTAGAGTCACCTAATCTTTTTGTTATCTCGTCACCTTACTCTTTCCCTATATTCACTTTCAATTTTCTTCTTTTACATACCTTAGCAAATTCATCCACCAACCTCTACCTTCTCTTCAGAATCTCCCAAAAGCACAGTGTCGTCAAAAAGCAACTGTGACAACTCCCTTTGTATTTGATTCTTTGTCTTTTAACCACGCCTCTTGCCAAAACCCTCGCATTCACTTCTCTTACAACCCCATCTATAAATATATTGAACAACCACGGTGACATCACACATCCTTGTCTAAGCCTACTTTACCGAGAAATAATCTCCCTCTGCTCCCTACACACTCTAACCTAGTGCCTCACTATCCTCTTAAAAGCTCTTCACTGCTTTCAGTAACTGCCTATTCCATACACCTGCAACATCTGCCATGCCCCCTATCCACCCTATCATGCATACTCTAGATCCATAAATGCCACACCAAAACCTCTTTGCACCCATATCCAAATACTGTTCACCTACAGTGGTACCTCGATTACGATATTTTTTCATTCGGGAAATGCTGTTCAATGCCATTACCAAGCGAATTTATCCATAAGAGACAATGTAAAATAGACTAGTCCTTTTACACCCCCAAAATATATACCTACAAAGCATTTAAAAAATAAACTTACATAAAAGGGCGATTTTGGGGACCATCGCCTTCGGTACCACTGTATATGTTTGCAAACACTTGGTCTACTGCACCCCCTACCTTTCCTAAAGCCACCTTGTTCATCTGCTATTCTGCTCTCCGTCTTACTCATAATTCTTTCAATAATATGCTCTACCATACACTTTACCTGGTATATTAACTACAGTGGTACCCGACTTACGTGTCCCCAAACACACCCTTTTATGTAAGTTTATTTTTTTTTTTAAATGCTTTTGTAGGAGTGTAATTTGGGGTCTAAAGGACTAGTCTATTTACATCATTTCTTATGGAGATAATTTGTTTTGGTAATGGCACTTGAACAGCATTCTGGAGATGAAAAAATATCCTAAGTCGGTACCACTGTATTTTGTAAATTCTCATGCTTTGATCTCACCATGAATTCAATCACTCCATAAATGACAGATCATTGATCTGATGTAAATTCAGTAATTCATTTATTGTGTCTAATTCATCCTTTGCAACTGGTCTTGTGACTGTGGAGTACTCAAACTGTGCTGATATAGACTGACTAAAATTATAAGCTAAGTCTGTAGCTCGATTGTTAGCGCCTCAGCTCACATGGTGAAATCAGGGATCAATCCCTGGTAAAGGTGATAACATTAGGGCATGTTTCCGTAAGACACCTGCTGTTTCTGTTCACTTATCAGTAAAATAGATACCTGGGTATTAGTCGACTGGTGTGGGTCACATCTTGGGACAAAGCTGACCTAATTTGCCCAAAATGCTCTGCATAACAAGGGGCTTTCTATATACAGTGGAACCTCTACTTACGAGTTTCATCATTCTGTGACCTTGCTCGTATTCCAATTTGCTCGTATTGAGTCAATTTTCGCAATTAACTGAAATGCAATTAATCCATTCCAGCTCTCCAGGAGGCACAACAAGATACTCAATATTTCACCTAATATCAACTTTACAGCTTATTTATCACAATTCATCTAATATGACATAAACAATATAAATAACATAGAAACATGATTTATACAGTGGACCCCCGGTTTGTTACTGCTCAAACTCGAACAATTATGTAAGTGTATTTTTGTAAGTGCTTGTGTAAGTGTATTTTTGGGGGTCTAAAAGGTTATCTAATTTACATTATTTCTTGTAGGAACAAATTCGTTCAGTAACGGCTTTCCAGACAACATTTCTGGAGCAATTATGACCTGTGAGGAGTCCACTGTACTCTATAATGAATAAAATACAGTGGACCCTTGGTTTTCGTATAGCTTCCCAACTCGAACAATTATGAAAGTGTATTTTGCAAGTTCTTTTGTAAGTGTATTTTGGGGCTTGAAACAACTAATCTAATTTACATTCGTCCTTATGGGAACAAATTCGTTGGTAATGGCACTTTCAGGAGCAGCATTCTGGGAAAAGAATTTTCAGCAAAACCGAAGGTCCACTGTATGTCATTATGTGACAAGTGGAGCGGCCACCGCTCCCACAATCTTGTGGTATTCACTGCCAAAGTGACGGCCTTTTAGAAGCCGTCAATTATTATAATTATTATTACAGTACATTATTATTATACATGTATTATTATTATACGTATTATTATTATTATACAGTATAGATATTATTATTATACATGTGTATTTTTATTATTTTTATTTATTAACACATGGCCAGTCCCACCAAGGCAGGGTGGCCTGAAAAAAACTTTCATCATCATTCACTCCATCACTGTCTTGCCAGGGTGCTTTACACTACAGTTATAAAACTGCAACATTAACCTCCTCTTCAAATTGTTCGGCACTGTACTTCCCATCTCCAGAACTCAAGTCCGTATAACGTTCCCTGAATCCTTCATAAATGTTACTTTGCTCCACACTCAACAGCACGTCAGCAAAACCATATGCCTCCATTCACTCCTATCAAAATACGCTCACATGCTTGCTGGAAGTCAAGCCCCTCGCTTTTACAAACTTCCTTTACCCCTCCTCCACCCTTTCCCTGGGCCTACCCCGCCCTCCACTACAGATTATACACTCTGAAGTCTCTGTCTCGTTCCATTCTCTAAATGTCCAAACCACGCAACAACCCCCTCCTCAGCTCTCTGGACAATCGTTTTGGTAATCACCTCCTCTAATTTCCAAACTCCGAATTCCTCTGCATTACTCTTCACACCACACATTGACCTCAGACATGACATTTCCACTGCCTCCAGCCTTCTCCTCGTGCAACATTCATCACCCATGCTTCACACCCATATAAGAGCGTTAGTATAACTATACTCCTCATACATTCCCCTCTTTACTTCCATGGACCAAAGGTTCTTTGTCTCCACAGACTCCGAAGTGCTCACTCACACTTTTCCCCTCATCAATTCTATGATTCACCTCATCCTTCATAGACCCATCCGCCCGACATGTCCACTCCCAAATATCTGAATACATTCCTCCATACTCTCTCCCTCCAGTCAGTATCCAATCTTTCGTCACTATTCTTTTGTTATCCTCATCACCTTACTCTTTCCTATATTCACTTTCAATTTTCTTCTTTTACACACCCTCCCCAAAATTTATCCACCAACCTCTCAGCTTCTCTTCAGAATCCCCCAAAAAGTACAGGGCATCAGCAAAAAGCAACTGTGACAACTCCCCTTTGTTTTGTTTTTTTATCTTTTAGCCCAACCCTCTTGCCAAGACCCTGGGATTCACTTCTCTTACAACCCCATCTATAAATATATTGAACAACCAGGGGGGACATCACACATCCTTGTCTAAGGCCCCCCCCTTTTTCGGGGGAAAAAGGGCCTTCCCCCCTACACCTCTAACCCCGAGCCTCACTATCCTCATAAAAACTCTTTACTGCTTTCAGTAACCTTCCTCCTATTCCATACACCTGCAACATCTGCCACATTGCCCCCATATCTACCCTATCATACGCCTTTTCCAAATCCATAAATGCCACAAAACATCTTTACCCTTATCCAAATACTGTTCACCTATATGTTTCACTGTAAACACTTGGTCTACACACCCCTACCTTTCCTAAAGCCCCCTTGTTCATCTGCTATCCTACTTTCTGTCTTACTCTTAATTCTTTCAATAATAACTCTACCATACACTTTACCAGGTACACTCAACAGACTTATTCCCTATAATTTTTGCACTCTCTTTTGTCCCCTTTGCCTTTATACAAAGGAACAATACATGCTCTCTGCCAATCCCTAGGTACCTTACCCTCTTCCATACATTTATTAAATAATAGCACCAACCACTCCAAAACTATATCCCCACCTGCTTTTAACATTTCTATCTTTATCCCATCAATCCCAGCTGCCTTACCCCCTTTCATTCTACCCACTGCCTCACGAACTTCCCCTACACTCACAACTGGCTCTTCCACACTCCTACAAGATGTTATTCCTCCTTGCCCTACACAAGAAATCACAGCTTCCCTGTCTTCATCAACATTTAACAACTCCTCAAAATATTCTCTCCATCTTCCCGATACCTCTAACTCTCCATTTAATAACTCTCCTCTCCTATTTTTAACTGTCAAATCCATTTGTTCTCTAGGCTTCCTCAACTTATTAATCTCATTCCAAAACTTTTCTTATTTTCAACAAAATTTGCTGATAACATCTCACCCACTCTCTCATCTGCTCTCTTTTACATTGCTTCACCACTCTTTTAACCTCTATTTTTCTCTCCATATACTCTTCCCTCCTTGCATCACTTCTACTTTGTAAAAACCTCTCATATGCTAACTTTTTCTCCCTTACTACTCTCTTTACATCATCATTCCACCAATCGCTCCTCTTCCCTCCCACACCCACTCGCCTGTAACCACAAACTTCTGCTGAACACTCTAACACTACATTTTTAAATCTACCCCATACATTTTCAACCCCATTGCCTACACTCTCACTAGCCCATCTATCCTCCAATAGTTGTTTATATCTTACCCTAACTGCCTCCTCATTTAGTTTATAAACCTTCACCTCTCTCTTACTTACTGATTCTATTTTCCTTGTATCCCATCTACCTTTTACTCCTACTGTAGCTATAACTAAAAAGTGATCTGATATATCTGTGGCCCCTCTATAAACATGTACATCGTGAAGTCTACTCAACAGTCTTTTATCTACCAATACATAGTCCAACAAACTACTATCATTACGCCCTACATCATATCTTGTATACTTATTTATCCTCTTTTTCTTAAAATATGTATTACCTATAACTAAACCCCTTTCTATACAAAGTTCAATCAAAGGGCTCCCATTATCATTTACACCTGGCACCCCAAACTTACATACTACACCCTCTCTGCATGTTTCTCCCACTTTAGCATTTAGGTCCCCTACCACAATTACTCTCTCATTTGGTTCAAAAGTTCCTATACATTCGCTTAATACTCCCCAAAATCTTTTCTCTCCTCTACACTCCTCTCTTCTCCAGGTGCATACACGCTTATTATGACCCACTTTTCGCATCCGACCCTTATTTTAATCCACATAATCCTTGAATTTACACATTCATATTCTCTCTTTCCTTCCATAACTGATCCTTCAACATTATTGCTACCCCTTCCTTAGCTCTAACTCTCTCAGATACTCCTGACTTAATCCCATTTATTTCTCCCCACTGAAACTCGCCTACCCCCTTCAGCTTTGTTTCGCTTAGGGCCAGGACATCCAACTTCTTTTCATTCATAACATCGGCAATCATCTCTTTCTTATCATCCGCACTACATCCACGGAGGTAGGAGCTATTCCTAGCTCCTACCAACCCAATTGAAGTCTCGCTCATAATCACACCCTTAAAACAAGGCAGGAGACATAAACAGCTTACCAACTTTTATGTACAAAAAAGCTTCACAGGTACTGTCACCAATTATAGCAACACTATTCAATAAATCCATTGAAGCCTCTACCTTTCCATCAATTCTCAAAATAGCTAGGGTCACCCCAATCCACAAAGGAGGTGATGAAACAGACCTGAATAATTGTAGACCAATTTCTAATTTACCATTGCTTTCTAAAATCTTCGAAAAATTAATTCATAGACAAATCTATTCCTACCTCGTCTCACACAATGTACTCAACCCCTGTCAATTTGGATTCAGGACAAACAAGAGCACAAACGATGCTATTATGCACATGTTGGAGTTAATATATACAGCACTTGAGAAAAAAGAAGTCCAACTGGGAATCTTCATTGATCAACGCAAAGCTTTTGATACAGTCGACCATGATTTACTTCTCACAAAATTAGCACACTATGGTATAAGGGGGCACCCACTCAACTACCTAAAGTCATACCTCACCAACAGAAGCCAATACATGTACACAAATGGAGCGAACTCTTCCACACAACAAATTACAGTCGGAGTCCCTCAAGGAAGTGTCCTGGGGCCACTCCTATTCCTCATTTACATAAATGACCTACCGAATGCATCACAACTACTCAAACCCATTTTATTTGCAGATGACACAACATATGTCTTCTCTCACCCAAATCTAGTTATACTGGCCAACACTGTTAATGCCGAATTACAGAAAATATCAACATGGATGAAGACTAACAAGCTTACTCTCAATACTGACAAGACCTACTTCATACAGTTTGGAAGCAAAACCACAAATGTTCCACTTAACATAACGCTCAATGGTACACCCATCACAAGACTCACAGAGGGAAAATTCCTAGGAATCCACCTTGACAGTAGCCTTAAATTCCAAACACACATACAACAAATTTCCAAGAAAATCTCGAAGACAGTAGGCATATTATCAAAGATACGCTATTATGTACCACAATCAGCTCTCCTTGCACTATATCATTCACTTATCTACCCGTATCTCACCTATAGAATCTGTGCATGGGGATCAACAACATTAAATCACCTTAGACCACTCATAACACAACAAAAGGCCGCAGTCAGAATGATAACAAATTCCCACTCTAGACAGCATACTCCACCAATATTCAAAAGTCTCAAACTACTTACCGTAAAGAACATTCATACTTACTCTTGTGCCTACTACATATATAAAACTTTACACTCTAATATAAACCCTCCGCTCAAAATTCTCCTCACCAACTTTAATAGGACACATGACCACAACACAAGACACAGATCACTTTTTGATATACCCCGTGTTCATATCAACCTATGTAAAAATTCTATGCACATAAAGGGCCCCAGAATCTGGAATACATTACCAGTAAATATTAAGATAATCTTGTCTGAAAATCAATTTAAGACTCAACTCAAAAACCACCTACTCACCCAAAACTAAATGATCATACTATAAACTACTTTGAAAAATGCTCATTATTACTTTCCTATACGATAATCTCAATTTTTATTAATATGTTACTATTATGTTACCCCCTACTCAATCAAAACTAAATACTCATATTATAAGTTAATGTCAAAAATGCTCAATGTTATTTTCCTTAAGATAATCTCAATTCCATATTACCATTCAAGAATCTTAACACCTGTAACAATCTAATATCATTATATAATAATTTAAATAATAAAATTTCATCATATTGTAATTTTGAAAACAATTTTTAACTAGAATAAACTCAATAAATTTCTCTAATATTAAGTACATAGTCTTTAAGTTACTAGAATAAGCTGCCCCTAATGCCATGGCATGTCAGTTGCTCTCCTTGCACTCAATTTACATTGTAACTACCGATACCTATGTAATCTGGAATCTGCAATGAAATAAAATTGACTTTACTTTACTTTACATTATTGTGAAGTGTTTGGATGAAAGCGCAGGGTAATGTTCACTCGAGGAGAAACAAAACTAGACTGACTCACAACGCATGCGCTGACAAGCGGACAGGTCTGGTACGGCGGCCGAAACTCAAGACAAAATTTAGCCGAAAAAAGTGACCGAAATTCAAAACGGCTAAAACTCAATGTTCCACTGTATCAAACAAGTTAAAATGGTATGATAACTTGTTTTAGCTGAGTGGTAAACCTGGCAGTCTGCCGTGACAGTGATAAATAACTGCAGAATGAGCCATCAACATGTGTTTTTATCTGTAATGTCTCAGTCTTAACACAACTTTATTACCATTATTATCATGGATACTGTTTCCTTTTTTTTTTTTTTTCCCAAATTGTCAGTCAGACTTGGGGGTCCGTCCCTGACACCAGTGTCTTGTTCGTCATAAAATAAGGTACAGTGGACCCCCAAGTAACGAGCAAAATTCTTTCCAGAAGCCTGCTCAAGTGCCATTACCGAACAAATTTACTCCCTTAAGAAATAATGTCAAGTAGATTAGTCCATTTCAGACCCCCAAAATACACTTTACAAAAGTACTTACAATATTATACTTACATAATTGTACGATTTGCGGGGTGCTCATTATTCAGGGTCCACTGTACTTTATTTCTTTTATCCAGTATACAGGTAATGTAGGTTACATGTAATAAAATATTGTTAGGCACAAAATAAAGTTACTAACATGCAATGCATTAATGATGATATATTCTTAAAAAAAAAAAAAAAAAAAAAAACATGATACCACGTAAGTTTAATCTGAGTTGCTGCAAATTTGAAGTTTTACTGAAATCGTTACAAAACTTGATATTGTTGGAATCAGATCAATTACTGAAGAATGCCTCTTCTAATCAGCTTCAAACTCCCTAAATACTATAGTATCCTAACTAGAAGCTTTTGGGTGCTAATTGTCAAAGTTTTTAGCCAATTTTAACAAATTTGATTTTTCTTAAAAAATAAAAATAAAATATTTTTAACAAGATTGTAGGGAATTTTCAATAGTATTTTCTATTTTCAGAAAATTCTCAGCTAAAATGTTTTCCCCAAAATTTTTGTTTATTACTCAACATTTTATTCGATCAGTTTCAAAAATTCAAAGCAGGACATAACTATGTTGAGACCAGGACAGTACTGTGATCAGTTCTCAAATGTCTAACTAAAATACCATTGTATAACGCAACACATACAATGGAGTCTGGCAGTGAGAAATATCTCATATTTACCTTCATAAACACAAAACCTCTGATGAGAGATGTTGTGAGTATGATGAGAATGAAGGAGCCATATACAGTCTGGTAGAAGTAACAGTCTGGTATCAGCAATGTTCTCGCTTATCATACTCACATTACCAATCATCACTGTAGTATTCTGTAAAATATCAATCATAATCTTTATTTCTAAAAAAGTACAATATATAACTGCTATAGAATTACTTGTCATTACTGACATACATTATAATAAGCTCAAGTTATGCAGGGTATTATGGGTATAATTGAAATAAACTTACAACTACTGAACAACTGACATTGAACATAACAATTTGGTTTATAATTTGTAACGTTTTGGAAATTTTGTTCATACAAATTTGGTATAACATTTGTCATGGAGAATGCTAAAGTAGAACATATTTTTGTTTATCATATACAGTAGTACCCTGGGTTTTGTCATAATTCGTTCCAGAATGCTGTTCGAGTGCCATTACCGAATGAATTTGTTCCCATAAGGTCAAATGTAAATTAGATTAGTCTATTTCAGACCCCCAAAAATACACTTACAAAAGCACTTACAAAAATACACTTACATAATTGTTCGAGTTGGGAGCTGTACGAAATCCAGGGTACCACTGTATACTGAAATATATTGATGATAGTGAGAACAACAATACAATGTTAATGTATGGATCAAGATGGTTGCTATTATAATAATAATATGATATCTTTATTTCTACAAGTACATGTACAAGGTATACAGGCCTAGCTGACATCAATGATACTATATACAGTAGACCGTCATTTAGCACGAGTTTATGTGGCACGATTTGGGTATTGCATGATTGAAGAATTGCGACACATTTTTATCTAACACAAAGTAAAATTAACTTTACACGGTTCGCGGGAGGGGAAAAAATTTTGAGCGCGCGGTCGCACGAAGTGGGTTAAACCAATGAGTCAGTGGGGGAGACCTACTGCTATCCCCCGCCACCCTCACCCACCCACACAACCCTCCCAGCGTTCAGTTTGGTTCATACGCGTGCAGGACAACAATAACCGGCAAGCTCGCTGTGTTTATTTACATACATTTTCTCATTTTCATTGCATATTGATAAATCTGCCAAGCAATCATGGCACCCAGTAGGCATACAAGTGTTCCAGCAAGTGACAAGAAAAGGTTTAAGAAAATCGAGATATTAGATAAGCTTAAGAGTGGCTCACGTGTGGCGGATATAGTGGGGGCCTTAATGAAGTGTCAGTTCGTACAATTAGGAAGAATGAGGCGGATATACAAGCTTGTGTAATGAATAACCCAAAATGTCATCTCAAGAAAAGAATGACACGTAGGTCCCAACAAGTAAATAAAACAGAAAACTTGTTGCTTGAGTGGATCGAACAAAAAACAAAGAAAGGTGCACCACTTAATTTCCTCTTAATTAGGAAAAAGGCCTTACAGTTGTTTAAAGCAGTGTGTGATAAGGAAGGAAGGCCTGAAAATGAGTGTGTGTTTAGCACAGGCTGGTTTCACAACTTTAAGTTGCATACAGTGGTACCTCGACTTACGATGGTCCCCAAACTCACCCTTTTATGTAAGTTTATTTTTTTAAACGCTTTTGTAAGTGTAATTTTGGGGATCTAAAAGGACTAGTCTATTTTATATCATTCCTTAAGGGGATAAATTCGTTTGGTAATGGCACTTGAACAGTATTCTGGAATGAAAAAATATCGTAAGTCGAGGTACCACTGTAATAAGTTACATAATATTAAGTTTTCTGGTGAAAGTGTTTCAGCTGATCATACAGCAGCAAGTAATTTCCCTGCTGAATTTCAGGAACTTATTTCTGAGGGTAGCTATGAGCCACATCAAGTGTTTAATGCTGACAAGACAAGTGTTTTCTGGAAGAAAATGCCAACACGAACTTATATCAGTCAGTAAGAGAAAAGTGCACCAGGCTTCAAGACAGTAAAGGATCGCTTCACCTTGCTCCTTTGTGGTAATGCATCAGGTGATTTCAAGTGTAAGCCCATGGTTATTTACCGCTCTAAGAATCCTCGTGCTTTGAAAGGTGTGGATAAAAACACCTTACCAGTAATTTGGAGGTCAAATCAGTCAGTATGGATGAGAGAGGAAATATTTATTGACTGGTTTAAGCATCACTTTATTGCTGAAGTCAAGTTTTGCCTGCACAGCAAGAACCTTGCATTCAAGGCTCTCTTCATTCTTGATAATTCCCGTACTCATCCACAAGCTTTGCTGGATGTGACCCATGTAAAAGTTGTATTTTTACCTCCAAATACAACTTCTCTGATTCAACCACTGGACTGGGGAGTTATTAAGACATTCAAGTGTAACTACACAAAAAAGTTATAAAAACTAGATGCATCAATGGACTCTGACTCCAACCTGGCAGTACCAAGCTTCTGGAGTAAATTTAACATTGCAGATGCCATCAGCTATGCTAGAAGTGCATGGAATGAAGTGCCCCAATCAACAATAAATGCAGGCTGGGGAAAGTTATGGCCTTCTGTAGTTAATTCTTTCACTGGTTTTCCTTGCTTGAGAGTCAGGTTCAGGGAATTGTTCAGCTGGCAAGGAGATTGCCAGGTGATGGTTTTGAAGATATAAATGAAGAAGATGTGAATGAACTCTTAGAAGATGATGATGATGAAGACAGGAGTCCCGAGGAAATGTTGGCAGAGTTCGATGCACAGATACAAGGAAGGGAGATAACAGAAGATGAAGAAGAACCTGAAGAAAAACAGTTAACATTGCAGCAGTCATGTGAGCAGTTCCATATTATTGGTAAAGTTGCAGACTTTTTCACTGAAGAGGACCCTGACAAAGCTAGAAGCAGGGCTTTGAGACGGGTCTAGACCAGCTGATGATGCCTTACCATCAGCCGTATAATGTACGCAGGATAAAAGAGCCCAGAGATCCATTACAGAATTTATGCACACTGCAATACAACCATCGACTTCAGTACCAGAACCTCTACCATCCACTTCTACCGACAACCAACAACCATCCACCTTAGCCCAGTAGGTCAACACCATCCATATCCACTCTCTTCACAACCATCCACAAACATTATTACCCACAATTTAAGGTAAGAAATACTATTATTTCTATTGCATTTGTAGTCTTAAGCATTAATATATCACGACAATGAACTACAATTACATATTCACCTTCAATTTTTGCAAGATCTGTTGGTCTAAAAAACTTGTTTGGGTTTTTGGGGACTCCCAGGAACGTAAACCTATTTTTCCCATAAGTTCTTCTAATTATCTAACACTATTTTACCTAACACGATGTTTTCAGGAACGTAACTACCGTGCAAATGATGGTCTACGTACTACTATACAGAAAGCTGCTTGTTATGCAGAGCATTTCAGGAAAATTAGGTCAATTCTGTCCCAGGATGTGACCCACACCAGCCAACTAACACCCAGGTACCCATTTTATACTGATAGGTGAACATAGACAACCAGTGTGGAAACCGCCCAATGTTTCAACCTCCTCGGAATTCGAACCTGGGCCCTCAGCAGGGAAGCGGGGTTGGGGCCCCAACAGGCCCGTGGCCTGGTGGCAGAATTTAGGACATACAGTGGACCCCCGAGTTTCGTAAAACTTCACCCTGAGGGTCTGCCTTTGCCATTACCGAGAATTTACTCCCTTGGAAAATTTACGTAGGTTAGTCTATTTTAGACCCCCAAAATACACTTCCACAGAACTTACAAAATTATACTTACATAATTGCACGTTTCCGGGGTTTCGTTAACCAGGGTCCACTGTATTAAGAAGTGTTTTTAAAGTATATTTTTAAGTTGGTGACTGGAAGGAACTTTTTAACCCTTAACCCTTTGAGGATCGGGAAAACCCTCTCCCAAACTCATTCTCAGGGTCGAAAAATATTAAAAAAAAAAAAAAAAAAAAAAAAAAAAAAATCTTATGAAAATTGGGTTTTATAGGCAATTTTTTTTTTGTTAATACTTAGTGAGATATGGGTGAAGTTGACAGAAATTGAACTGCTTACGGCAACATCGCCGACTGCCAGTCCCCCCGTAATAATTTTTTTTTTTTCCTACTTTTTCTTTTTTTTTTTAACCATTTCAGGGTTGCGGAGGCCCTCTCCCAAACTTCGTTCTAGGGTCGCAAATTTTTTAAAAAAAAAAAAAAAAATTTTTTATGAAATGATAGAATCCTTTTTCCGATCATAATGACACCAAAACAAAGGAAATTTGATGAAAAAGAAGGGAAATTTAAATGCTCTTGCAAATTTAGTGGTATAGGCGATGTTTACGCATCGGCGATTTCGCCCCTTAAGGCCCTATTTTCGCCAATTCCAATGTTTCGTCTACCAAAATTTTACTATTTCGCTAGAATTCCATTTGTTCTATCAATTGGGACAAGAAACTGCCAATTTACCGATTTCAATCCCCAAAAATGGTCCAAAAAATTTGGAATTTGGCCTTTTACACAAAAAATTTAAAAGATGCCAATTTCAAATAGGGTCCAAAAAAAAACGAGACAGACCTTCCTGGCACTAAAATAACATTTTATCTTTTCATTAGTCACGTCTCCCCGGGTCCTCTTTTATTACTTTTTTTTTCAATTTTAATTTTTATTCTCACAAAAAAAAAAAAATTTTCGTTTGTAACTATTGCATCATTGTAAAAAAAAGGATAAATAATATCAGCGCACTTGTGCATGGAAAAATTTGACTGCCAGTTGATGTGTATTGGATGCATTTCGGATATGTTTACTTTAACATCATCCAAAATCGAACATTTTCACTATTTGGGGGTCAGTTTCAAGGGGCTTGTCCTTATGAAACCAATCAAAATTATCTCTATTTCTGTAATATATCTTCCCCCTTTTTCAAATGAGACCAAGAAAACGAGAATACAACCATAAATACCATACAAAAAAAAAATGCAAAGTCGTTTTTTAAAAAAAAAAACACCCCTCAGAGTTTTTTTTTTTTTTTATGCACTGTGTGGGGGGAAGATTTTTTTTTCTGGCACACTGGCCGCCGGGCCCCTTTCCTTTTTACATCTAGGCCCCACCAGCCTGTTTCCCCCCTTTATTTGAGGGGGGTGGGGAAATTTGGCGTATAAAACCCTGGTGCGTTAGCCATACTAGTAACCGAAACCCTGAAAGGGGGTTTAAAATTTAATTTTTTCAAGTAACTTTTTTTTGGGCTATGAGACCAATATAAAGACTATTTGGTATATATTCACTCATTGTATACTACACAATAACCACACAAAAATTTTTTTTTTATTATATTGTTTACAAAACATGTTTTTTAAAGTGTCACAATGACAAATTACACCATCACTCCCCCCCTCACTGCCTGTCAACACACATCCCTTCCTCCCCACCCCACCAACCACATGGAAAAAAAACACTGTTTTTAATTTTTTGGGGTTTCCTAGGTTGATGGTTGTCCTTCCCCCTTCCTTATTTTTACCTTCCTTCCTTCCTACCTTCCCTCCTTCCTACCTACCTGCCCTCATTCCTACCTACCTTTTCCCCCTTCCCCCTTTTTACTTCTTACCTTCCTTCCTTCCTTCATTTCTACCTTCCTACCTTCCCTCCATCCTACCTACCTTCCCTCCCCCCCTACCTACCTTCCATCCTTCCTACCACCTTCCCTCCTTTTTCCACCTACCTTCCCTCCTTCCTTCATTCCCCTTTTTTCCCCCATCTCTTCCTTTCTTTTTCCCTTTACCTACCTTCCGTCCTTCCCCCTTTCTTCCTTCCCCTTTCCCTCATCTCTTCCCCCTTTTTCCTCTCATCTCTTCCCCTTTCCCATCTTCCTTCCTCCCCCTCTCTTCCTTCGTTCCCTTCCTTCCTTCTGGTATCCTGGGTTTTTTCTGTCACAAACTCCTCAAAACCATGAAATTCATCTTCACTGACACTTCCATCTGTGTGGGGGGACTTGTAAATACAGTGGTCCCCGACTTACGAAATAATGGAAATAATGGAAATAAATTTTAAGTCCAAGACTTCCAAAAAAAAATTAAATAAAATTTTTTTTGGGAATTTTTTTACATTAAAAATACAAAATTTAATGAAGAATACCTAAATACACATGTAAATATTGTACAATAACATGTCCTTTTTTATTGAAGAGTTGTTGATTGGAGGACAGGGGGAAAGGGGGGAAAAAGGGGGTAGTATGCTAGGTTTGGGGGGGGAATTCCCCCTTCCTTAACACTGCAGGTGGCAAGTTCTTTTCTGGGGTTACGGCATGAATGCTACACTCCCTGCATCCCTTTTTTTCCCCCCCGTATGAATGCTACACTCCCTGCATGAATGCTACACCCCCCGCATGAATGCTACACTCCCTGCATGAATGCTACCCCCCTGCATGAATGCTACACTCTCTGCATGAATGCTACACCCCCCGCATGAATGTTTTCACTCTCAGGGGAACCCCATTTTCCCGTATGAATCCCAAAAACCCCCATGAATGCCACTCCCTGATGAATGCTACACTCCCTGCATAAAAGCTACACTCCCTGCATAAAAGCTACCCCCCCGATGAATGCTACACTCCTGATGAATGCTACACTCCTGCAAAAAAAAGCTACACCCCTGCATAAAGAAGTTTTCACCCCCCGCATGAATGCTACCCCTCCCTGCATGAATGCTACACTCCCTGCATGAATGCTACACTCCCTGCATAAAAGCTACACCCCCCCGGGATGAATGTTTTCACTACCTGCATCCCCGCTACCTCCCCCATGAATGCTACACCCCCCGCATAAATGCTACCCCCCCGCATGAAGGGCCCAACACCCCCCGAAAGAATGCTACACTCCCTCATGAATGCTACACTCCCTGGGGGAACCCACACCCCCCCTAAATGCTACACTCCCTGCATGAATGCTACACCCCCCCGCATAAAATTTTTCCCCTCCTTTCATGAATGCTACCCCCCCGCATAAAACCCACACTCCCTGCATGCCGTACCCCCCCCGCATGCCTGCTACCTCCCTGCATGCCTGCACCCCCCCCTGCCTGCTCCCCCCTGCATGCCCCCGCCCTGCATGAATGCTACACTCTTTACCACAGGCTTGGCATTTTGGGGTTTTTGGGGCCCTGGTGGCTTTTTAGCAGTTGCAAGCACTAAAAAAAGTGGAATAATGACAATATACTGGTATGAATGCGTGGGTGTGGGGGGGGGTCTTCCCCTTGTAAACAATAGCACACTGACGCTCCCTGGAGTGGCTCAGGGGGGGCCCCAAAAGGGGACCCCCCCGGACGAATGTCGTTACACGGCAAAAAATCGTTACTTTTCAATCAATTTTTTTTTTATTATAAATTCGGTACCGAAAATAAAAATTTTAAATGACAGCACTAGCTTTTGGGAAAACTGTATGCTAGTCACCATCGTAAAATTGTGTCACAATGACAAATTACACCAAAAACCACCACCCTCACTGCCTGTCAAACACATCCCTTCCCCCCTTACCCCACCAATCACAGGGAAAAAAAATCCCCTTTTGAATTTTGGGTTATCCTAGGTTGAGGTTGCCTTCCTTCCTTTTCTTTTTACCTTCCTTCCTTCATTTCTACCTTCCTTTTTTTCCTACCTACCTTCAATTCCTCCATCCTACCTCCTTTTCCCCCCTTCCTACCTACTTTTCCTCCTTACTTCTTCCTTCCTCTAAATTTTCCTTTTTCCCCTTTCCCCTCATCTCTTTCTTTCTTCCTTCCTACCTTCCTTCCCTCATCTTTCCCTTCCTTTCTTCATACCTTCCTTTCTTCCCTTTCCCCCGGTTTCCCGGCATTGTTTTCAGTAAAAAACCTAAAACCCATGAAATTCATCTTCACTGATACTTCCATCTGTATTTTAACTGTCGGGGGGGAACAAAAGAGTCCCAATTCGCAGAGGAGTGGGGTTTTTTTACCGCTAGACAGGGGGGAAAAGGGGGGTTTTTGAAACACCCACAATGCCCACGGCCATTTTTTTAAAACTCCCCCACTGAACGTGCAGACCCATTCCACATGTTTAAAAACCGCTTTCACCCTCTTGTTTGGGGAAGGGTTTTGAATTTATGCTTTAAGTACCTGCCCCCACCCTAGCTGCAATGACATACAAGTACGTGACTGACCCTAAAGGGGGGTTTAAACTGCCCCCAAAAAAAGATCTACGTTCACTTGCGTACTGCCCCGTTTTAAAAAAAAAAAAAATTTTTTTTTTTTAAAGAAAGCACATTTTTATAAACGGGGGTAAAAAAAAATTTTTTTTGGGCCAGTACTTCCCCCGATATAAGCCCACCAAGTTTGGGGCTGGATGCTACCTGATGGCAGCATCAAGTCCTGCCGCTTGCAGAAGTATTGCCGATACCTTTTTTTTTATTTTTTTTTTTTAATTTATATAATTTTTATGTTCGGGGTAATTACAATTTATAATAGTTTTTTGGATTTCATAGCCAATCTTTGTTCTAACACTAATATTAGGTACTGAAATAGTACCAAATGCCCCAAATCCCCCAACAGGTGAATTTTTTAAATGCCTTGGTCATTTACTATTGTCTATATATATATCAAGTTTATAGGTCCCAGCAATGTTTTAGACACCCGGGGGGTATATATGAAACCCTTTTTGAAAAAGGGGGGTGTTATGACAATTGTCAGATAACTACTGATAAGGCAGTGACATTGATAAATGAATGGGGCAGGGAACCCTTGTTTTTTTTTAAAATTGTCGCCCCTGTCTATCTCCCCTGTCTGTCTTTTTTGTGTCTGTCTATCTGTCTATCTATATGCCTTTTCTATCTATCTGTCTGTCTATATATCTGTTTGTCTATCTATCTGTCTCCCCTATCTATCTGTCTAGCTTTTTTTTTATCTGTCTTTCTGTCTGCCTGCCTGTGTGTCCCGGGGAGAAAAAATGAAACTCCTTGAAGAATGGTGTTATGACAAGTGTCAGATAACACTAAACCCCCAAGGGGGTTTGATGGAATGTGAGCAGGGAACCCTCTTTTGTTTCCACTGTCTGTCTATCTGTCTGTCTAGCTCTGCTTATCCCGCCTTTCTTTGCCTGTGTGTTTTCCCCCATCTGCTTGTCTCAGTCTCAAGTGGGCCAAACCAAAAAAACATTATACACACAGAAGTGACAATTTTTTTTTGCCAGTCATTTTTTATTATGTCTTATATCTACAAGCATTGTATACCCCCTTTGCCGGAAATTTTTTTGGGTTATGCTAGGTAATTTACACTATGTATAATAACCGTACTTATGTGTACATTAGAGAAAACAGAGATATAGGACAGAAGATATATAGACAGACAAATATAAGACAGACAAAAATAGAAGACAAAATAAAAAAAGGGAAAGGGGGAAAGGGGACAGAGGTATAGACAGATAGACAGAGAGACACCAAAAGGAGAAAAAGGCCTGCCGAATACATAAGAACAAAAAAAAGGGAACAGGGGAGCAGGCCTACTGGCCCATGCAAGGCGGGCCCCATGTCACCCCCAGCTTACCCCAATGACCCAAAATTAGGGGGTCAAACCTTTTAAGGAAGGGGGCATGGCATCAGCCCAGTAACACAAAGCAAAGCCGTTCCAACTCACACCCACCCACAGCCACTCATGTATTTATCTAACCTATTTTTACTTTCCTCTTACAAGGGGAGTGTTAATGCAACATGACATCAGAAAACCCCGGGTGTTTGCCACACTATTTGCTCTAGCTGGCACTCAATTGAACTGGTGCTCCCACAAGGTACTAAGTGGCCCAAAATTTTTTTTTAATCTGCACCCCTGAGGGCACAGACCCATTCTCTCATGTCTAGGCGACTCAGGCCTATACATAAATTTAAGGAAATGAAAAATAAAAATGTAGATCTAGTTGGAGCAGTACACACGTGTACATATATATACGTTTTGACAGTTTAAGGGTTAAATTATCGGGGAAAGAATTCCCCAAAATTTTTCCATTGTTCACTTGCATGGCTTTTTATTGACAGGCTGATGTGAACAGTAGTATGTTGAGAGGGGACTTGTTCCTTGTATTGTGTCTGTGTGTTGGGGTTTCAGCTCTGTTGTTGTTTTCTTTTTTCCAGTGTTGTTTGGGGGTTCCCCAGGAAGAGTTGAAGCACTAATTAAAATTTGTACAACTTATGCATTGTAAATACCAAGTACACAATGGTAAGTGTACAATGTACATTTTTTTGTAAGTTGAGTAACTAAAGACATAAGAATAGTTAAGGGGTTAGACATTTTTTAAAATTTTAAAAGGGAAATTTTTTTTAAGGAAACATTCCACCAGCCGAGGATTCTTCAGTCCAATAAAAGAAGAGGGGGGCATTGGGGGGGGAGTATCAAGTAAAATTGTTTCAGCCTGGAGTCTATGTGTTCAGTCCATCAAGATTGGGGGGAATGAATTTAAAAGACTCCCCACTGAGGGGTATTTCCTCCCCCCCATCTTCCCCCTTTTTTCTGTATTGGGTTTAAAACCACCCCTCTTGAAAAGCCCCTTAATAAAAAATTTCCCCAAAAGTTGTACAAGTGTTTTTTTTTTCATGTTATTGTTTTTTTTAAAATATTTATATACAAAGAAGAATAGTTTTGAGTTGTTGGAGACTGACTGACTGACTGACTGACTCAGGGGTGATAATTCAACAACTGTTCAAAGGGTTTTAAAATTACAACAACTACCCAGTGGGTAATAATTACAACAACTGACTCAATAGGTGATAATTTAAAAACTGATTTAGTGGGGGGTAATTAAAACAACTGACTCAGTGGGTGATAATTAAAAAGTCTCAGTGATTGATAATTTTAGCAACTACTCCCCTGGGAAAATTACAACAACCGACTCAATAGGGGATAATTACAACAACTGACTCAGTGGGTGATAATTACAACAACTGACTCAATGGGTGATAATTACAAAAATGACTCAGTGGGTGATAATTCAACAACTGACTCAGTGGGGGGATAATTACAACAACTGATATCAGTTGAGAGTCAACAGGTTTTTTGTCTGTTTGTTGCAGTAGATCCCCAGCAGGTTGATAACCTCTGAGGGGGAGTTTCCTTTTTCTGTGTGTAGTCATGCCCCCCGACACCACCCCAACACTAAACCCAAACTACAACCCCGACATATCTGCTTCTGTCCTTGTTCATATCGGGGCTACATATCAGCCCCCCCCGAGTACAGCCTCTCCTCACTTAGCGGCCCCTTTTTTCCAAAGACTCAAAACTTCGACCCCCCTCTGACCAGTATGCATCCCCAAAAAATTAAAATTAGAGATGTTTTTCTATTCTGTTTAATACAAAAATACAGTACACTACTAAAAAAATTTAAAAAAATCCCCGAAATGTTATAAATGGTGCAAAGAGGGTTTTTACACAAACCCACTACTATTATAGTATGTTTTCCCCCCCTTGCGACAATTCGCCCCCAACGTGGTCTTGGGGAACCAAAAAATCTGTTGTTAAGTGGGGGAGGCTATACAGGTGCCCACAGACTGGACAAAAAACCCCTCTTTAACAATAACGGGAACACAGAGACAACTAAAAAAAAAAAATATATTTTACAACCCTAATTATGTTTCAATTAACAAATTATCAATGCCATTGAAGATACTTTTTAAAAAGAGAGTAGTTGAATACCAACCAGGAAATACATTAGAGAAGAAATTACTTTTTAATACTGAACATCACTATGACTTACACCAAATAAAAGATTAAAAAAAATACACTGACCCCCCCGGTTTTTGATTAATCCGTTCCAAGGGGTCATGAACACTAAATATCATGAACCCCCAATCTTTTTTCCCATAAGAAATAAGGAAATAAAATTAATCTGTTCCAGACCCCCAAAAAATATTAAAAAAAAAATAATTTTTTAAAAATAGACATTAAATTAAACCCAAAAAATGGGGAAATAAAGAAATAATAGTACAATAACATGTTACTTACATTTATTGAAGAGTTGTTGATGTTTTGGAAGAGGGAGGGAGGGGGAGGATGGAGTAGTATGTGTTTGGGGAAATCCCCCCATTAACACTGGGGGAAAATTCTTTTTTTGGGGTTACTGGCCTTTTTTTTTTTTTTGCCACTAGGACCAGGTTGAGAGTCACTGGAATTTTTCTCAAAAAAAAACTGCCCCGGGGCTCTGTTCTGGCATTTTTTAAAAAAATCCCTGAAATGGGACACCACATTGTCATTGTACATGGGGGGCCAAACGGCCTGCAACAGCTTGGTTAGGGTGATAATCATCCATGCCCTTCCCCTAAAACCCATTTCACAGATCCCCCCAATCCTTGGAGAAGGCACCTTCCCCCATCCCCGTTCCTCCCCTCCTCCCCTGAACCATTTTCCTGAACGGGGTTTTGTTGCTGCTGTTGAAGCCTTGCGGGTCTTCTTGGGTTTCTCTTCATTGTCCCCCCACCAACTGTTCCCATCCCCGGTACAAACATCCCCCCCCCTGGACTTGCCCATTTTCCCCAATTTCTTCCACAACAGGCCCCCGGCTCGGGGGTCAGGGTTCTGAGGCTCAGCCCCAAAACCTTCAAAATCCCCTCTCTAGGACATAGTTGGCCCAATTTTCCAGGCAGAGTTCAAAGTTTTCCGGGATTACTCCCTCCCCCCAACCCCTTCCCTTTTTAAAATTTTTAAATGCAGGATATGGAAATGATCTTTTTTCCCAAAATCTTTTAAAAGGGCATATTCATGTCTATGGTCACATCAAAAAACTTTTGAAACATTGCTTTGGTGTAGAGGGTTTTTTTAAATTGCAAAAAAACCTTTTTGGTCCATAAGCTGAAGGGAGGGAGTGGTATTAAGGGCAAGAACTTCATTTTTTGAACTTAAAGTCCTGCACAATTTGCTCTGCCAAGTCTGGGGGGGTGACAAGGAGCATTGCCCATTATCAGGGGGGAATTTAAGTGGCAAATTATTTTCCTCGAATATTTCTTTTTCACTGGGGCCAAAAAATTCATTTTAAACCAGTCAAAGAAAATTTCCCTAGTGACCCATGCCTTTTTTTTAGACTTCCACATCACACACAAAAATTGACTTGGCGACACTGCATCTTTTAAACGCGGGATTTTCAAAAGGGATACACCACTAAAGGCTTCACTTTTAAACCCGCTTTTCATTAGCACACAAATAAGAGTTAGCCCCCTCTCTCATAGGGGGGTTTTCTGGCAGTGCCTTTTTTCCCCTGTGTAATGAAGATCCTGTTTGGCATTTTCTTCCAAAAAAAGGATGTTTTCACAATTGAACACTTGTTGGGGTTGGAATTGTTCAGCCCTATGTACCCCCTTAATTCATTCACATAATTTTTTGCCGATTTTTTTTAGAATTTTGGTGCCTCACCATGCCTCACAAACTATGTATGCCACTATGTTTTAAATTGTCAAACCAGCCTTTTTTTGGCTTTAAATTCATTCACTTCAGCACTCGTTGCAGGCATTTTCTTAACGAGATCATCATGCAACTGCCTTGCTTTTTCAGATACTTTATGTAATACAGTGGTCCCCCCGGGTTTTTGTGCATCTCCCCAAATCGAACATTTATGTAAGTGTTTTTGTAAGTCTTTTTTTTTTCTCATAAACACGCTGGATAACAGGTATATCTAGCTACTTTACTTTTACTTTAGGGGGACACTAATTTTGGATACAATTTTATATATAACCTCCACATCTAGGTTTTTTTTTTTTTCTTAATAGCTCTTGTTCTTTTTTTTTTTCTATTGTCCATGGGGAAGTGGAAAAAAAACTTTCCTCCGTAAGAGCCGTTGTATGAGGGGGGGCCAAGATGCCGGGAGCAATGGGGAAAAAACCCCTTCTCCTGTACAAATCTACTAAAAACGAGAAGAAGAAAAACTTTATAAAATTGGGTTGTCTGAATGTGCGGGATGTGGGGGATAAGAAAAAAATGATTGCCAAGGGGTTTGAATGAAAAGAAGTTGGATGTCCTGGCCCTAAAAAGGGGGAAAAAAGCTGAAGGGGGGGGGAGAGTTTTGGGGGGGAAAAAAATGGGATTAAGTCAGGGGGATCCAAAAAAGTTAGAAAAAAGGAAGGGGTAGCAATAATGTTGAAGGATCAGTTATGGAAGGAAAAAGGGAATATAAATGTGTAAATTCAAGGATTATGTAGATTAAAATAAAAGGGCGGATAAAAAGTGGGTCATTTTAAAAGCGTGTATGTATGTATGTAGAGGGAGAGAGAGAGATTTTGGGAGATGTTAAGGGAATGTATAGGAACTTTTGAACCAAATGGGGTAATTTGTGGGGGGGGACCTAAATGCTAAAGTGGGGGGGAAAAATGCAAAAGGGGGGGAGTAGGTAAGTTTGGGGTGCCCCCGGGGTAAATGATAATGGGAGCCCTTTGATTGAACTTTGTATAGAAAGGGGGTTT
>WNWK01015898.1:0-46435 GCA_009830355.1 Cherax destructor | reverse complement strand
GCAGGGGCATACACAACTTCATGTAATGGCTGCAGCAAATTATACGTTGGCGAAACATCCAGAGACCTCCAACACGCATTTCAGAACACCAGTACGCAGGCAGATCTGACGACTCAAGAAAATGCCTGGGTGTTCAACACCGAAATTTACACAACCATTTAATCAACTACAGAAACGCAAGACTCATCGCCAGAGAAGACAACACTCAATACCGAAGAATCCTGGAATCATCACTTGCGAATGCGATGAGAAGGTCACCAGAGTGTTTGAGATGTGCTGGACTGATGGTGTCCAGAAGTTTGGAGAGGTGTTTGCGAGAATTCCTGAGATTTGGTGGGGAGCACTGCCTATTCCCGAGGATATGGGCCTCAATGGGATACCTGGTTTGTGAGTTTTTGGCAGACCGTATATTCTGGCAGGTCTGGGGTTGCTGGGAATGGTGTGTAGAAGTTTCTTTCCTAGTTCTGATTCCCTCAGAATGCGGCGAGTCTTGTGAAGAAATGTTTTGGTGAGGTTGTCCACTTGATTAGTTGTGAGAGGTTTGTAGGTATCTGGGTCAATAAGTAGATTAAGCATTTTGTTCCTGTAATCGTCAATGTTCAAGATTACGACACCACCTCCTTTATCAGCCTTTATCCACCACCATCAAGGACATTACCAGTAACAGACAGGAAAAACTTCAATCCACGGCAGGGGTATACACAATCCCTTGTAATGGCTGCAGCAAATTATACGTTGGCGAAACATCCAGAGACCTCCAAACACGCATTTCAGAACACCAGTACGCAGGCAGATCTGACGACTCAAGAAATGCCTGTGTTCAACACCGAAATTTACACAACCATTTAATCAACTACAGAAACGCAAGACTCATCGCCAGAGAAGACAACACGCAATACCGAAGAATCCTGGAATCATCACTTATCTGTATATCCAACAACTTCAACCAGAACAACGGCTTCTACAACATAGCTGAACCTATTGCCAAGAAACTTCTTCAACGCTATCCCACCTAGAACTCAAGAATGGAACACTGCAGGTCCTTTAAGTCACACAATGTTTTTAACTATCACACTACTTTTAAGATTGTCACATGCAGCTTTCTCCACCTGACCCAGCATTCTCCACCTGACTATACCCTATATATAGTCATGTTACTCATTTTCCAGGTAGATCTGTCTGTGACTCGATAAAGCCCACTGTGTGGGCGAAACGTTGTCAATAAAGGATCACATTATACTGCTTATGTGTTTATTTTTCCATTGTGTTGGTATTTTATACCATTTATTCACACCCCACCTATCTTAATTCATCTTGTTGTAACTGTAGGGGTAACCTTTGTTGACTATGTCTACCATTTGAGTGTCTACCATTGATTGAAAGTGTCTACCACATGAATTATCACTTACCCGTAGGGAGGAACTTCAACATTTATGCTTACCATATGTATTACCTCTAAAAAAAAATGTTATCCTGGGTTAATATTCCATTTGAGTGAATGTGTCTACTAT
The DNA here is from genome assembly GCA_009830355.1 of Cherax destructor. Classification (NCBI taxonomy): domain Eukaryota; kingdom Metazoa; phylum Arthropoda; class Malacostraca; order Decapoda; family Parastacidae; genus Cherax; species Cherax destructor. Next base: position 44,924 of record WNWK01015898.1, on the reverse strand, counting down.
TTGTATGCTTACCATTGACTGATTTTGCTTACCATTTGTATTACCTCCTCTAAAAAAAATATTATCCTACGATATTTGAGTAAATGTGTCTACCACTTGTATTCTTATTGAGAGAGAAATTTTAAGGGGTATCTCTAAATTTTGAAAATCTTTGATCCGAGGAAATGGAGGGTAAGTAAAAAAATGCTTACCATTTGTATTACCTCCTCTAAAAAAAATATTATCCTACGATATTTGAGTAAATGTGTCTACCACTTGTATTCTTATTGAGAGAGAAATTTTAAGGGGTATCTCTAAATTTTGAAAATCTTTGATCCGAGGAAATGGAGGGTAAGTAAAAAAAAAATCGAAAAATCTCGGTAAAGTTCGAAAATTTCAAGGGGTAACTCAAAATTTTGAAAAACGTGATCAAAGGAGATGGAAGGGAAGTCAAAAATTCGAAATGCTTATTCTTGAAACAAATTTTTAAGGGGTACTGGGAGGGGGTTCCTTTACCATGCCTTTTACCCAATATGGGGCAACCAAAAATTCGAAAAATTTTATTCTGGTAGATGGAGCAGGGATAGAAATTGTAGTAGACTTTTCAGCTGTATGACTCAAAATGGCGGCGGTCACACCTAGGTGTGAAATTGAGGTGTGAAAATTTTCACATATATGTGTTAATGACCCTCCCACCCCTGGCCCTGGCCCCGCCCACGCCCAGACGCCCTCCCCCCACCCACGCCCACCCCCGTGCTCCCCTTCTGTAAGGCCTTCTGCTGCGTCCACCAGATCGCCACACCCCCCACCCGCGCCCCCACGCCCCACTTCCGGCCCTGCTTTCTGACCCCCCATCCGGCAGCCCCTCCCCCACTTTTTCGAATTTTCAATTTTTTTCGAATTTTCAATTTTTTTAAATTTTCAATTTTCTCGAATATAATTTTTCTCGATATCAGTAATACATATAAAAGATTGAAGGTCCTCCCTATGAAGGGTAAACATTTTTGAGTTTTACCTACTTTTTCCAAAATTTCATTTTTCTCGATATTCTGTAATACTTCAGTCACCCTCCAATTCCTTGGTTCAAGTTTAACTTCATCCCCCTCGTATCGTATCATGACAGATAGGCATCGGTGAGATGGGAAGGAAGAAGGATGGGGAAGGATGGAAATTCTGGAAAAGGATGAGATGGTGGATTAGAGGAGGGTAGGAAAGATCAGTGGCACAACCACTGTGGAGCAAGTGGTATTGACGTACTGCAAGCGTTGATGGAGGGTGGTTAGGGACGACGAGATATGGCACCTATGAGGCAGCAGGGAAGGTCAAGGCTGCAGGGACGATCTTCACTTCGTGTTGGTGAGATTACTGTTCTGTCCGATTGGTAGGAGAGCCATTTACAAGAGAATTAAACTGCTTTCTCGTGAGGAAATCCACGTCATAAAGGTAGTCGTAGTTGTGGAGCATAGTAAATAATGTAGAGCGAGTGAGGTTGTAGCCAGGGGTGAAGGTATACTTGACTGTTCCATCCTGGATGCGCTGTGTAATTTCCTTGGAAGTCATTGTGTCGGAGTATTGGTTGGTGGTGCAGAACCGAACATCAGGGAGTTCCTACACTTCATCAGAGTCTGGAACAATTGTAGAAGGTTTAGGAGCGGCCGTGGATAGAATTTTTGCAGTTGTATTATATGTGCTAGGAGCAGCAGTGTATGTGTTGGATGCTTGGGCCAAGGTAGAACGAGTAACAGGACCTGGTAGTGCTGAAGTCGGTGATTGGTTCGTGGTGGGGAGTGGCTGTGTCTCAACTGGCAGGGAGGCAGCTGATTGGTTCTTGGTAGAGGTGTGAGGTGGAAATAAATGGTATAAAATACCGACACAATGGAAAAATAAACACATAAGCAGTATAATGTGATCCTTTATTGACAACGTTTCGCCGCACAGGTAGATCTGTCTGTGACTCGATAAAGCCCACTACGTGGGCGAAACGTTGTCAATAAAGGATCACATTATACTGCTTATGTGTTTATTTTTCCAGAGGTGTGAGGTGGTGGTGAGGGCTCATTGGTTGTTGTTGGCGTGATGTCAGTATTAGATAGTGTTGGTGTTGGAGCAGCCGCTGAGCCACCAGCAGGTGAAGTGACGACGACAGGATGCTGGTTGTTGTTGAGTATCACAGAAGATGGTGGAGAATCTGGGAATTTGAACTCTGGCATGTTGTTTAATATGAAGAGTTCATTGATGTAGGTGTTGAATGTCCCAGGAACAGCAACATTATGCATATGAGCATAAACCATACAGTAGTAGATGGTGGTGGGGTCACTGGCAGGTGCGAGGTTGGTAGTAGTAGGTTGCGTGGAAGCTTGGAGAATTTTTGTTGTGGTAGCTTGTAGTTTTGTAATGGCAGCATAGGTGGGTGATTTTGAAGATGACTTTTTATGTGCTGCTTCTTGGGTCTTCTTCATAACATCTTTACGAGTGGGACATTTAGCAGCAAGAGTGTGGTGATCGTTGCTTTTACAGTTGAGACAAGATGGTGTTGGTGGAGCAGCGGCGGTGCATGATCTAAAATCATGTCCTTCACTACTACATGTAGTGCAAAACTTCTTTTCCTTCACAGGACAGTCTCTGGTGTTGTGTGAATAAGAGTAACAGGTCCAACAGTGAGAAATGTAGTGGAATATCTCAGCTTCGATGCAGGTGGGGCTGACGAAGTAATAATATACAGCAAGACCGTCGGCTAACTTCATTACCCTAATCTTTAAGGACTAATTTTTACAAATTTTAGAGGGATTTACAATTCCTCTGGGGTATGGTAAAAGGTCCCCCTATGAGTCTCCCCTGCCCTATTGGGTCTCCCCTACAGGAGTACAAGAGAGGTGTGAGGTCACACCCCAACAGAGAAATCACTGGGTCGCCAACAAGCTCAATCAAGCGAGCCCAGGTGGGGTATGACGTCACTGGTGATCACATACGTGTCAATTGATAAAGTGTACATCCACCCTATGGGTAATATTATTTTCTCTTTTTAAGTTAAATGAAGTAAACACAGGATAACACTAATACACATTATTTTTTCTTCATTTATTTTCCACTCTTTCGTTAACAACAAATTTCTGGTAATACAAATAAAAAGTCCCCATACGGGCAATACAATATAATTTTCATATACATTTTCCTTGTTTTCGGGAAACACAAGTCATTGACTAAAATCAATACAAGGGAAATATTTCAATACAATAAAATTTTCATATACATTTTCCTTGTTTTCGGGTAACAGGATAAAAAGTTCCACTTTTTCCATCAATTTTTTCTCAAGTCATCAGAAAAGGCTCTAGTTCAATTTTTTTTTATACATATCACGAATGAAGATTTCACTAATACAACAAATTTTCAGACGTTTTAATATCCACAACATGGTGTTTTGGGGATATTCAAATGATGTATGAGAGTGTTTTGAATGTGTTCAAATAATGTATGAGTGTGTTTTGGTGATTTTAGGGGAGTAATCGATGGTGATTTGGGGTATTCAATGGTGTTTTGAAGGTGTTCAAATGCTGTATGAGAGTGTTTTGAAGGTTATGTTAAGTTAGGTTAAAGTTATTTGGGAGTAATCGATGGTGATTTGGTAGTATTCAATGGTATTTTTGGGGGTATTCAAATGATATATGAAAGTGTTTTGAAGGTTAGGTTGGGTTAGGTTAGGTTAGTTAGGTTAGGATAGTTTATGTTAAGTTAGGTGTTGTTAGGTTGGGTTAGGTTAGGATAGGTTAGTTAGGTTAGGTTAAATGTTATTTGGGTTAGATTAGGTGTTGTTAGGTTATTGGGTTAAATGATATTTGGGAGTAATCAATGGCGATTTGGTAGTATTCAATGGTATTTTGGGGGTATTCAAATGATGTATGAGAGTGTTTTGAAGGTTAGGTTAGGTTAGTTAAGGTTAGCATAGTTTAGGTTAGGTTAGGTGTTGTTAGGTTAGGATAGTTTAGGTTAGGGGTTAGGTTAGGTGTTGTTAGGTTGGGTTAAATGTTATTTGGGTTAGATTAGGTGTTGTTAGGTTAGGTTGGGTTAAATGATATTTGGGAGTAATCAATGTTGATTTGGTAACAAAAGAAGGCACAATACCGTGACTGGAACAATACACACACAACCCGCACATATGAAAAAGAGAAGAGCTTATGACGACGTTTCGGTCCGACTTGGACCATTTACAAAGTTACACTAACACAAAGGACAGGTAGAAGTATTTATAGACTGACTCCACTGCTACTACTACCACTACTACCTCCATTATTACCCCACCACCACTTTCTTGTGCCCTCCCCTGTCTGCCTGCTTATAAATACCCCTTCTACCTGTCCTTTGTGTTAGTGTGACTTTGTAAATGATCCAAGTCGGACTGAAACGTCATCGTAACCTCCTCTCTTTTTCATATGTGCGGGTTGTGTGTGATTTGGTAGTATTCAATGGTATTTTGGGGGTATTCAAATGATGTATGAGAGTGTTTTGAAGGTTAGGTTAGGTTAGTTTAGGTTAGGTTAGTTAAGGTTAGGATAGTTTAGGTTAGGTTAGTTAAGGTTAGGATAGTTTAGGTTAGGTTAGGTGTTGTTAGGTTGGGTTAGGTTAGGATAGGTTAGTTACGTTAAATGTTATTTGGGTTAGATTAGGTGTTGTTAGGTTAGGTTGGGTTAAATGATATTTGGGAGTAATCATTGGTGATTTGGTAGTATTCAATGGTATTTTGGGGGTATTCAAATGATGTATGAGAGTGTTTTCAAGGTTAGGTTAGGTTAGGATAGTTTACATTAGGTTAGTTGCTGTTAGGTTAGGTTAGATTAGGTTAGTTAGGATAGTTTAGGTTAGGTTAGGTGTTGTTAGATTGGGTTAGGTTAGGTTGGGTTAAATGTTATTTGGGAGTAATCAATGGAGATTTGGTAGTATTCAATGGTATTTTGGGGGTATTCAAATGTTGTATGAGTGTTTTGAAGGTGATCAAATGCTGTATTAGAGTGTTTTGAAGGTGTTCAAATGATGTATGAGAGTGTTTTGAAGGTTAGGTTAGATTAAATGTTATTTGGATTAGGTTAGATGTTGTTAGGTTGGGTTAGGTTAAATGTTATTTGGATTAGTGTGAGGAATTGTGGGAGATTGTCTGCCTGGGACACCGCCACTTGCAACAATCTCCCGGGGAGATGACCTACTAGTATAATTTTACCGTAGTCACTCCCGCAAGGTGTGTGAGAAATCTACCCACTCCTGGTCGGTGATTCGCTTCCCAGCTCTCGTATGGGACGGACGTGCTGGTTCGGCCTCCTGGTGGCAGATTGGTGAACTACCCACTTTTCTGCAGAATGGCGACTGGACTGAGGAGGAGAGTAAACACTGTGTGTGTTGAGTTTCTACGTGGTGCTGTTTACCCCACGAATGCGGCTGTGATACTGCCGGCTGTTCTCGAGACACATTTGGTCTGGATAACCAGGAAATTCATGGAATAGCATTAAATGGCTCCACACGTATCTTCGTGAAGATGGTGACACAGGAGGCATACGACCGTGTAGTGGAGAAATACCAGGACATCCCAGTACTGTAAATTCATGTTTGGAGGTGAAATTAAGGGACGTGTCCAAGTATTACTCTTGGGTTAAACTTAGAAACGTTCCATTTGAATGTACTGACTTTGATATCAGGCAAGTTTTCCAAGATTATGGCATCATACATGCAATGTCAGTGGGCAGGTGGACTGAGGGTCCCTATGAGGGGCCTGTTAGAGGGCTCATACACCTTGAAAATGACGATCCGGACACCCATCCCATCCTATGTCGTCCTGCCCGAATTTAAAACGCAGGTGTATGTGACATATGCGGGACAAAGGCAAACCTGCAGGATTTGTGGTTCATATGAACATATGGCTGCAGCTTGTCGAGACGACGAGTTCAACAACCCGCAGACGGGATGTGGTGGAAGTGCTGGCTGAGGAGATAAGTAAGAGTGTGGATGTGGTGGAAGAGCTGGCTGGGAGTTAAGTAAGAGGGTGGAGGATGCGGTGGTGGCCCCCTACGGGGGCGTGGAGTGATATTGTGGATGGTACGAGAGGCGTACCTCACTTTGCCTGTAGAGACGCAGGAGCCTGCATGTGTGGGGTCACAGGATCAGGCTGTGTCTTGGATATTGGAAAGGAGTTGCCTGTACTCGACGTGTCAAAGGGACTGCTGGACAGTCCCCAGGACAGAGTCTGTGGGTGATGGTAATGGTGTTACTGTTGAACAAGATTTAAGGTCTTGTTGGTACATGGGAGACTGTCCTGTGCAGGATGGTTTGGTGGTGGGAGAGGTTAGGGTATCCGTGCAGAAGAGGAGAGTGATAACTGCATGGAAGTGACTGGGAGACAAGAAAGAGGTCAGTGGGGGCGTCTGACAGCGACGACAGGGATCGGTTTTGGGCCCGTTGTTGTTTATAATATATAAATGACCTTGACGAGGGAATTTCTAGTGATATGAGCAAATTCGCTGATGACACGAAGATAGGTAGGATAATCGATTCAGACGTAGATGTCAGTGAACTACAGGAGGATTTAGACAAACTCAATTCCTGGTCAGAAAAATGGCAGATGCAGTTCAATGTAGATAAATGCAAAGTTCTAAAGCTCGGAGTGCCCATAACCCAAGCACTTATAAGTTAAATAACGTAGAACTTAGCCATACAGATTGCGAGAAGGACTTGGGGTGATGGTAAGCAGCAACCTTAAACCAAGACAGCAATGCCTAAGCGTACGTAATAAGGCAAATAGATTACTGGGATTTATATCAAGAAGTGTTAGCAACAGAAGTCCAGAGGTTATATTACAGCTTTATACATCATTAGTAAGGCCTCACCTAGATTACGCAGCTCAGTTCTGGTCTCCATATTACAGAATGGACATAAATTCGTTAGAAAACATTCAGCGTAGAATGACTAAATTAATACATAGCATTAGAAATCTTCCTTACGAAGAAAGATTGAAGACCCTTAAATTACATTCACTTGTAAGACGTAGAATGAGGGGAGACATGATCGAGGTATACAAGTGGAAAATGGGTATTAACAAAGGGGATATAAATAAGGTCTTGAGGGTATCTCTCCAAGAGAGAACCCGCAATAATGGATTCAAGTTAGATAAGTTTAGATTTAGAAAGGATATAGGAAAGTATTGGTTTGGAAATAGGGTAGTTGATGAGTGGAACAGTCTGCCTAGTAGGGTTATTGAAGCTAGGACCTTGGGTAGTTTTAAATTTAGGTTGGATAAATTCATGAGTGAAAGGGGTTGGATTTGAGTGGAAATTGCACATGAGTAAATAAAATTATCAAAGCTTATTTCTTGGGTAGCATTGGAAATTAGGTTGAACAAATATTCTGTTAGTGGGATGGAATGTGAAGGACCTGCCTAGTATGGGCCAACAGGCCTGCTGCAGTGTTCCTCTTTTCTTATGTTCTTATGTTCTTATATTTTGCATTTAAGTAACTAGTACCACTTACTCTGCTAAACTAGACAACTATATTTTCTTATTATTATTCTTTTGTTTAAACTCCAACTTCTAAATTTTAAGTACATTATAATCTATATTTTGAACGAGATGTTGTGCATTTTCTATAGGTCTCCAGGTTATTATATGTCCTGGGCAGTAATACAAAATAATATGATTAGTATTTTAATTTATATTTGATCAACATATATAATAACCGCTACAAACATTTCTTTTCACAAAAAAATCCAATAAACCGCTTTACAAAAACATTCCTAAAATGTCATAATCATAAACCCTTGCGTTCATATCTAAGATTGCAAACTTTAGCATTCGTGCAAACCATATTAATTATTCACCCATTACTCATATCATTCACTGATCATTCCTTCTGGTAAATTACTGATAGAAATGAGAACCACTATTGGGACAAGTACACGGGAGACTGCGCACTCCCGTCTCCGCATCGGCCATACTCACCTTACCCATGGGTATCTCATGGAACGACACCCTACTCCTCTCTGTGAAGTTTGTTGGGTCCCTATTTCAGTTCTTCACTTTCTTGTGAGCTGTCTGGTTTACCAGCGAGCTCGCAAGATTTACGTCCACTGACGCCGCCGCCCAACCACTCTTGAATTACCTACCCTTCTTGCAGACGGTCCTGCCTTTGACTTAAGATCACTTTTTGACTTTTTTTCAAACCCTACTTTACTATACGAACTTTGACACAACCCCTAGCGTCCCTTACAGCCCTTTTCTCCCCTCACCTCTGATCCCCTCTCCACCTATCTGTTTACAGCCGCGGCACTATTTTCTGCCCCGCAGTGCTGCACGACCCTTGTCGGTTTAGCGCTTTATTTGATCATAAAAATATTAATTGGGACAAGTATAGAGCCTTGGTGCACCTGCTTGTCATATTCCACAATGCAGATATTTTTTTTCTCTTTTAACTGTTCGAATTTTCCTCACAAACGAAAACTCTCTCATTCAGTTTAATAATTTACCTTTGATTCCAATGTTTTTCAGTTTCTAAATTAGTCTTTCACAGAGCAGGGGCTGACACCCAGAGCAAGGGCTGACACCCAGAGCAGGGGCTGACACATAGAGCAGAGGCTGACACACAAAGCAGGGGCTGATACACAGAGCAGGGGTGACACACATGGCAAATGCTGACACACTGAGCAGGGGCTGACACCAAGAGCAGGGGCTGACACACAGAGCAAGAACTGACACACAGAGCAGGGGCAGATACACAGAGCAGGGGTTGACACATAAAGCAGAGGCTGACACACAGAGCAGGGGCTGATACACACAGCAGGGGCTGACACATTGAGTAGTGGCTGACACACACATCAGGGGCTGACACACAGAGCAGGGCAGATACACAAAGCAGAGGCTGACACACTGAGCAGGGGCTGATACACAGAGCAGGGGCTGACACAGAGCTTGGGCTGACACACAGAGCAGGGGCTGATACACAGAGCAAGGGCTGACACACACAGCAGGGGCTGACACACTGAGCAGGGGCTAACACACAGAGCAGGGGCTGATACACAGAGCAGGGGCTGACACTAAGTACCAGCTGACACACTGTACCTTCGCCATAGTACTATCATAACTTACCTTAACATTATAACTCTACCATAACTTCAGCATAACTCTACCATAACATCAGCATAACTCTAAAACAACATCAGCATAACTTTACCATAACTTCACCATAACATCATCATATATCGACCATTATATCTTAATTCTATCATACTATCTATCATCATAACTACTATAACGACATAAGAACTATAACATAATCACCATAACATTATAACTACTATAACTACCATAATAGAACTACCACGTCATCACGATCATCATAACCCTAAAACCAAAATGTCATAACTACCAGAGCCTCATAACTACCGAAATCTCAAAACCACCATAATAAACATCTTAGCATCATTAGTACATAACTACCATAACATTATAACCACCATACCAACATAGGTTCCATTGTATTTTAACTACTATAAAATTTGAAATAACATAACCTTATATCATACCATCATAACTAAAATAACATTATAACTACCAAACATAATACCTTAACCATTAACTAAAACATTAAAATAACATAACTGCCATATCATTATCTTGCATATACCCTAACTAACATAACTACCATATGATTACTACAATAACATCCTCAAAACTACCATAACATAACTACCAAACATTACAACTCTACCATGTTGTGTCTACCATAAAATCACCATAACTATACCTTAGCATCATAACTCTAACATAAAATCATATCTTTGATGTTATAGTTATTCCATAATCATAGCACCTTATACCTATAACATCTTATCTTTTATAACATCACAGTTATGATATTATAACTATACCATCATACCTTTGTAACATAATAACACTAAAACCATAACTCTGAACCATAACTCTACACCATAACTCTGAACCATAACTCTGAACAATAACTCTGCACCATAACTTAATAACCCTATAACACCATACTTTTATATCATGACTATGACATAACTGAGTGACATAAGTGAGTCACATAAGACATCATAACTATTACTTATCTCAGTGACATCATAACTGAATTGCATCATAACTTAATAAGATCATAAATTCATAGCATCATAACTATAACAGCATAACTCTATAACTTTATAAAATAGTAACATCATCACTATAAACTCATAACTCTATATCATCACACTTCCTATAATTATAACACAATAACATAATTACACAATAATAACTATGATATCATAACACCTATGTAACAATAACATAAAAACTACGGTATAACACCTCTATAAATTATGTAACTATAACATCATACCTATAACATCATATATCTATAGCTATAACACAATAATATTATAACTATAACATTATAACTTTACCATCACACCTCTATAACTTATAAAACAAAAACATAATCACTATGACGTCATAACTTTATACCATCACAAATCTGTAACTTATAAAACATCATTATCACTTTAATATCAAAACTCTATACCACACATCGTTAACATTGTAACACAATAACATCATATCTATAACTTCATAACTATACCATCACATCTCTATAACGCAATAACATCATAACTATAACTTCATAACTATAACTTCATAACTATAACATCACATCTTTATAACATAATAACATCATAACTATAACTTCATAACTATACCATCACATCTCTATAACACAATAACATCATAACTATAACTTCGTAACTATACCATCACATCTTTATAACACAATAACATCATAACTATAACTTCATAACTATACCATCACACCTCTGTGACACAATAAAATCATAACTTTACCATCACATCTCTGTGACACAATAACATCATAACTATGACTCCATAACTATAACTCCATAACTATACCAACACATCTCTGTGACAGAGAGCTGGATCGTCAACGCTAGGAAAGGCAAGACGATGAAATGGCGTCCTGGGTGTATCAAGTACCAATTAAATCGCTGCCCCGAGTACAAACGCGTGATATCCTGGTGGACTCAGGCTTCACTTTAGACCCGAATCAGAAGAGTTTGCCGGTGACGGACTCATGCGTAGCCGAAACCAGTTAGGTCACTTTCTTGCATGACTCTTCGCCTGACTCAAGCAGAGAGGATTCTGCAAAATCCACAACCAGACCATTGATAAGCAATGAATGGAAAAAATATATTGTGTATCTTGCATCTCAACCTTCACATATCCAAGGAACCAGTCAAAAATATTACGTAATTGGCACGCAAGATTCATTACTTTACCTGTATCTTCAGGCAGCCAGAGAAATACATGACTGCAGCGTGGAGAGCTCGACGAAACTGAACACAATTTGAAAAACGGCAGAGTACTTTGACATCCATCAACGAGATGTTCCGGGTTATACATACTCCATACTGCGACGAACCCATCTTACCTCCAGAGATGAGTCCCAGACCCTTGATCAGCAACGAATACAAAAATTATATACTGCAGCTTGCTTCTCAAACTTCACATATGCAAGAAACCAGTCAAAAATATTACGTAGCCGGTACGCAAGATCCATTTCTTTATATGTATATTCAGGCAGCCAGAGAAATACATGACTGCAGCGTGGAGAGCTCGACGAAACTGAACCAATTTGAAAAACGGCAGAATACTTTGACATCCATCAACGAGATGTTCCGGGTTATACATACTCCATACTGCGACGAACCGTCATCCGTCGTTCCTCTGGAATCTTACCTCCAAACCTGAATGCTCTCTCGACTTTCGTACCTATAAAAATGAGTGCTTCCTCTCACATCGTACCTCCACCGACAAAGGTTCACTCCCTCTCCGGATGAACCAATAGAAGAGTCTGAATGCCTGGAGATCTGTGAGCCCATGGAGGTGAACATACACCAGACGTTTAATACCTCCACTCTTGAGCCAATAGAAGTGGAAACTATTTCTCCCAAATGAATAACCATCCTTGATTTACCTTTCGGGATACGCAGAAGCAGCACTGTTTATTGTAGATAAATGCCATATAATGAAAGTGGGAGAAAGTAAAATGGTCCTTTTAAAGAATATAGAATGTGTGATAAAATATTGAAAGTATCAGAAAAAGATATCCTTGAGTTATTAAAATAAGATCAAACAAATGAAATAGTGAAAAACTCACAAGTGAGACCCGTCCTAATGCTGTCCAACTCTCCTGGACCAATGGTAATACAGTCCAACTCATAACAAGGGTCCATGAGTTGGACTCTATTAGCACTGGTCCAGGAGAGTTGGACAGCATTAGGACGGGTCCAACTTGTGAGTTTTTCACTATTTCATTTATTTGATCTTATTTTAATAACTCAAGGATACCTTTTTCTGATACTTTCAATATTTTATCACACATTCTATATTCTTTAAAAGGCCCATTTACTTTCTCCCACTTTCATTATATGGTATTTATCTACAATAAACTTTATGTTCTAAATATAACTCCATGTATTCTATGTATCTAGATCCTCGTGTAAATATTTACATTTATTTTCATTATTAATTTACATCATATTTTTGCATCATCTGTAAGCTTAAAATTACTCATTATACATAACATTTATTCATAATACTGTGCATACTATACATATAAGACAGTCAGTTCAAATATAAACTCTGTCCTGAGACTCTTCTTTGATAGCTGCAACAGAACCTATAGGCATAACACAAGACACAAAAGTCGCTGCCTAATGATTGCAAAGGCTTCTTATCAGCCAACAGCTTCAACGCTATTGCTAAAAAACAGCTAATTACCTAAATACTAAGCAAATTCTGAAACCTTTTGCTGTTATCCAATCCTATCCCCGTTAGTCTTCTTCCAGTTTTTTTTTCAAGTCACATACAATGATAGATTGGCATATACTATCTTATATGTCTGGATAGAATTTTCAGAGGGGCATGAAAAATTGATTTTAGGTGTGATATACCGTCCCCCAAACTTAGATAGGGACCAAGGGAGACTACTATGGGAGGAAATTGTTAAGGCCACAATGCACGATAACGTAGTTATTCTGGGTGACTTCAACTTTAGTCAAATTGATTGGAATTTTTTGACTGGGAATTTAGAATCTAACGACTTCTTAGAAGTAGTTCAAGATTGTTTTTTGAAGCAGTTTGTGACAGAAGCTACAAGGGGAAATAACCTGCTTGACTTAGTTCTAGCAAACAAGGAAACCCTTGTTAATAATTTAGAAATTACAGAGGAACTCGGCGCAAGCGACCACAAATCAATTACCTTTGGCATTGAATGGAAGTTTCATAGTACGAATAACTCAGTAACGGTCTCAGATTTTCGCTTAGCAGATTACAATGGATTTAGAGAACACTTATCATCTGTGGACTGGGGTAATGAAGAGAGCTATCAATATGACAGTTTTCTGAACACTATACATGCTGCCCAAATAACATTTATCCCATATAAAGAAATTAGATCGAATAGAAATGACCCAAAATGGATGAATAATAGGCTCAAATATCTTTTAGGGCAGAAGAAAGGAATTTATAGGCGTATCAAAAGAGGTGAGGGTCATCTTATGAGTCAGTATATTGTTAAATTAGACACATATGCAACACTTGGGTATCTTTATTGTGGAAACGTTTCGCCACACAGTGGCTTCATCAGTCCAATACAAAGTAGAAAGGTATAAGGAGAGGAGGAGTTTGAGGTTATCAGTCCCTCGGCCTGGAGTCGATGTGTTCAGTCCATCAATCTTGTTGGAAGTGTAGCAAACGGCCGTAGAGATGGCTTATATGCTGTAATCAGGTGAGATGCAGCAGTAGGAGGCAGGTCATAGTGGTATCAACCACTAGTCGAAGTAAGTCCTTGTCCAAAGGTTTGGACAAATGTTGAAGAATCCCTTTGTATCAAGAACCCAAGAAGTTGCTGTGTCAGACAGGATGTAGATAAATGGTTCAGAGAACCGACAAGTTGTTAAATTAGACACATATGCAACACTTGGGTATCTTTATTGTGGAAACGTTTCGCCACACAGTGGCTTCATCAGTCCAATACAAAGTAGAAAGGTATAAGGAGAGGAGGAGTTTGAGGTTATCAGTCCCTCGGCCTGGAGTCGATGTGTTCAGTCCATCAATCTTGTTGGAAGTGTAGCAAACGGCCGTAGAGATGGCTTATATGCTGTAATCAGGTGAGATGCAGCAGTAGGAGGCAGGTCATAGTGGTATCAACCACTAGTCGAAGTAAGTCCTTGTCCAAAGGTTTGGACAAATGTTGAAGAATCCCTTTGTATCAAGAACCCAAGAAGTTGCTGTGTCAGACAGGATGTAGATAAATGGTTCAGAGAACCGACAAGTTGTTAAATTAGACACATATGCAACACTTGGGTATCTTTATTGTGGAAACGTTTCGCCACACAGTGGCTTCATCAGTCAATACAAAGTAGAAAGGTATAAGGAGAGGAGGAGTTTGAGGTTATCAGTCCCTCGGCCTGGAGTCGATGTGTTCAGTCCATCAATCTTGTTGGAAGTGTAGCAAACGGCCGTAGAGATGGCTTATATGCTGTAATCAGGTGAGATGCAGCAGTAGGAGGCAGGTCATAGTGGTATCAACCACTAGTCGAAGTAAGTCCTTGTCCAAAGGTTTGGACAAATGTTGAAGAATCCCTTTGTATCAAGAACCCAAGAAGTTGCTGTGTCAGACAGGATGTAGATAAATGGTTCAGAGAACCGACAAGTTGTTAAATTAGACACATATGCAACACTTGGGTATCTTTATTATGGAAACGTTTCGCCACACAGTGGCTTCATCAGTCAATACAAAGTAGAAAGGTATAAGGAGAGGAGGGTTTGAGGTTATCAGTCCCTCGGCCTGGAGTCGATGTGTTCAGTCCATCAATCTTGTTGGAAGTGTAGCAAACGGCCGTAGAGATGGCTTATATGCTGTAATCAGGTGAGATGCAGCAGTAGGAGGCAGGTCATAGTGGTATCAACCACTAGTCGAAGTAAGTCCTTGTCCAAAGGTTTGGACAAATGTTGAAGAATCCCTTTGTATCAAGAACCCAAGAAGTTGCTGTGTCAGACAGGATGTAGATAAATGGTTCAGAGAACCGACAAGTTGTTAAATTAGACACATATGCAACACTTGGGTATCTTTATTGTGGAAACGTTTCGCCACACAGTGGCTTCATCAGTCCAATACAAAGTAGAAAGGTATAAGGAGAGGAGGAGTTTGAGGTTATCAGTCCCTCGGCCTGGAGTCGATGTGTTCAGTCCATCAATCTTGTTGGAAGTGTAGCAAACGGCCGTAGAGATGGCTTATATGCTGTAATCAGGTGAGATGCAGCAGTAGGAGGCAGGTCATAGTGGTATCAACCACTAGTCGAAGTAAGTCCTTGTCCAAAGGTTTGGACAAATGTTGAAGAATCCCTTTGTATCAAGAACCCAAGAAGTTGCTGTGTCAGACAGGATGTAGATAAATGGTTCAGAGAACCGACAAGTTGTTAAATTAGACACATATGCAACACTTGGGTATCTTTATTGTGGAAACGTTCGCACACAGTGGCTTCATCAGTCAATACAAAGTAGAAAGGTATAAGGAGAGGAGGAGTTTGAGGTTATCAGTCCCTCGGCCTGAGTCGATGTGTTCAGTCCATCAATCTTGTTGGAAGTGTAGCAACGGCCGTAGAGATGGCTTATATGCTGTAATCAGGTGAGATGCAGCAGTAGGAGGCAGGTCATAGTGGTATCAACCACTAGTCGAGTAAGTCCTTGTCCAAAGGTTTGGACAAATGTTGAAGAATCCCTTTGTATCAAGCCACTGTGTGGCGAAACGTTTCCACAATAAAGATACCCAAGTGTTGCATATGTGTCTAATTTAACAACTTGTCGGTTCTCTGAACCATTTATCTACATCCTGTCTGACACAGCAACTTCTTGGGTTCTTGATACAAAGGGATTCTTCAACATTTGTCCAAACCTTTGGACAAGGACTTACTTCGACTAGTGGTTGATACCACTATGACCTGCCTCTCGCTGCATCTCACCTGATTACAGCATATAAGCCATCTCTACCGTTGCACACTTCCAACAAGATTGATGGACTGAACACATCGACTCCAGGCCGAGGGACTGATGCCTCAAACTCCTCCTCTCCTTATACCTTTCTACTTGTATTGGACTGATGAACCACTGTGTGGCGAAACGTTTCCACAATAAAGATACCAAGTGTTGCATATGTGTCTAATTTAACAACTTGTCGGTTCTCTGAACCATTTATCTACAGTCAGTATATTGACATTAAGAGGGACGTTAAAAAGGGGATAAGAAAAGCTAAACGGGACTACGAAATTAAAGTTGCTAGGGATTCGAAAACTAACCCCAAAAGTTTTTTCCAGGTGTATAGAACAAAAGTTAGAGATGAGATAGGTCCCCTTAAAAATAATTATGGGTATCTAACTGACAAAGAGAATGAAATGTGCTCTATTTTTAATAATTATTTTCTCTCGGTTTTCACTCAGGAAGACACTAATAATATCCCAAGAATTAGGTATTTTAGTGGGCCTGAAGAAGATAAATTATGTAGTTTCACAGTCACTAGCGAAATGGTTATCAAACAGATAGACCGTTTGAAGCAAAATAAATCGCCAGGCCCCGATGAGCTTTTTTCAAGGGTTCTTAAGGAATGCAAAATAGAACTCTGTGAACCCTTAACTAACATTTTTAACCTATCTCTTCAAACAGGTGTAGTGCCGGATACATGGAAGATGGCTAATGTAATTCCTATTTTTAAAGCAGGGGACAAGTCGTTGCCATCAAATTACCGCCCAATAAGTCTAACATCAATTGTAGGCAAATTACTAGAGTCGATTATAGCTGATAACATAAGAAGCCATCTCGATAGGCATAATTTGATTAATTATACTCAGCATGGATTCACCAGGGGCCGTTCCTGCCTAACTAATTTATTAACTTTTTTCAGTAAGGCTTTTGAGGCAGTTGATAATGATAAAGAATTCGATATTGTTTATTTGGATTTTAGTAAGGCATTTGATAGAGTACCACATCAGAGACTGTTAAAGAAAGTGGCTGCTCATGGCATTGGGGAAAAAGTGTTGTCATGGATCGAGTCATGGCTCACCGATAGGAAGCAGAGGGTGTGCATAAATGGGGTTAAATCGGAGTGGGGATCTGTAACAAGTGGCGTTCCTCAGGGATCGGTTTTGGGCCCGTTGTTGTTTATAATATATATAAATGACCTTGACGAGGGAATTTCTAGTGATATGAGCAAATTCGCTGATGACACGAAGATAGGTAGGATAATCGATTCAGACGTAGATGTCAGTGAACTACAGGAGGATTTAGACAAACTCAATTCCTGGTCAGAAAAATGGCAGATGCAGTTCAATGTAGATAAATGCAAAGTTCTAAAGCTCGGGAGTGCCCATAACCCAAGCACTTATAAGTTAAATAACGTAGAACTTAGCCATACAGATTGCGAGAAGGACTTGGGGGTGATGGTAAGCAGCAACCTTAAACCAAGACAGCAATGCCTAAGCGTACGTAATAAGGCAAATAGATTACTGGGATTTATATCAAGAAGTGTTAGCAACAGAAGTCCAGAGGTTATATTACAGCTTTATACATCATTAGTAAGGCCTCACCTAGATTACGCAGCTCAGTTCTGGTCTCCATATTACAGAATGGACATAAATTCGTTAGAAAACATTCAGCGTAGAATGACTAAATTAATACATAGCATTAGAAATCTTCCTTACGAAGAAAGATTGAAGACCCTTAAATTACATTCACTTGTAAGACGTAGAATGAGGGAGACATGATCGAGGTATACAAGTGGAAAATGGGTATTAACAAAGGGGATATAAATAAGGTCTTGAGGATATCTCTCCAGAGAGAACCCGCAATAATGGATTCAAGTTAGATAAGTTTAGATTTAGAAAGGATATAGGAAAGTATTGGTTTGGAAATAGGGTAGTTGATGAGTGGAACAGTCTGCCTAGTAGGGTTATTGAAGCAAAGGACCTTGGGTAGTTTTAAATTTAGGTTGGATAAATTCATGAGTGAAAGGGGTTGGATTTGAGTGGAATTGCACATGAGTAAATAAAATTATCAAAGCTTATTTCTTGGGTAGCATTGGAAATTAGGTTGAACAAATATTCTGTTAGTGGGATGGAATGTGAAGGACCTGCCTAGTATGGGCCAACAGGCCTGCTGCAGTGTTCCTCTTTCTTATGTTCTTATGTTCTTATATTTTGCATTTAAGTAACTAGTACCACTTACTCTGCTAAACTAGACAACTATATTTTCTTATTATTATTCTTTTGTTTAAACTCCAACTTCTAAATTTTAAGTACATTATAATCTATATTTTGAACGAGATGCTGTGCATTTTCTATAGGTCTCCAGGTTATTATATGTCCTGGGCAGTAATAAAAAAATAATATGATTAGTATTTTAATTTATATTTGATCAACATATATAATAACCGCTACAAACATTTCTTTTCACAAAAATCCAATAAACCGCTTTACAAAAACATTCCTAAAATGTCATAATCATAAACCCTTGCGTTCATATCTAAGATTGCAAACTTTAGCATTCGTGCAAACCATATTAATTATTCACCCATTACTCATATCATTCACTGATCATTCCTTCTGGTAAATTACTGATAGAAATGAGAACCACTATTGGGACAAGTACACGGGAGACTGCGCACTCCCGTCTCCGCATCGGCCATACTCACCTTACCCATGGGTATCTCATGGAACGACACCCTACTCCTCTCTGTGAAGTTTGTTGGGTCCCTATTTCAGTTCTTCACTTTCTTGTGAGCTGTCTGGTTTACCAGCGAGCTCGCAAGATTTACGTCCACTGACGCCGCCGCCCAACCACTCTTGAATTACCTACCCTTCTTGCAGACGGTCCTGCCTTTGACTTAAGATCACTTTTTGACTTTTTTTCAAACCCTACTTTACTATACGAACTTTGACACAACCCCTAGCGTCCCTTACAGCCCTTTTCTCCCCTCACCTCTGATCCCCTCTCCACCTATCTGTTTACAGCCGCGGCACTATTTTCTGCCCCGCAGTGCTGCACGACCCTTGTCGGTTTAGCGCTTTATTTGATCATAAAAATATTAATTGGGACAAGTATAGAGCCTTGGTGCACCTGCTTGTCATATTCCACAATGCAGATATTTTTTTCTCTTTAACTGTTCGAATTTTCCTCACAAACGAAAACTCTCTCATTCAGTTTAATAATTTACCTTTGATTCCAATGTTTTTCAGTTTCTAAATTAGTCTTTCACAGAGCAGGGCTGACACCCAGAGCAAGGGCTGACACCCAGAGCAGGGGCTGACACATAGAGCAGAGGCTGACACACAAAGCAGGGGCTGATACACAGAGCAGGGGTGACACACATGGCAAATGCTGACACACTGAGCAGGGGCTGACACCAAGAGCAGGGGCTGACACACAGAGCAAGAACTGACACACAGAGCAGGGGCAGATACACAGAGCAGGGGTTGACACATAAAGCAGAGGCTGACACACAGAGCAGGGGCTGATACACACAGCAGGGGCTGACACATTGAGTAGTGGCTGACACACACATCAGGGGCTGACACACAGAGCAGGGGCAGATACACAAAGCAGAGGCTGACACACTGAGCAGGGGCTGATACACAGAGCAGGGGCTGACACAGAGCATGGGCTGACACACACAGCAGGGGCTGACACATTGAATAGTGACTGACACACACAGCAGGGGCTGACACACTGAGCAGGGGCTGACACACTGAGCAGGGGCTAACACACAGAGCAGGGGCTGATACACAGAGCAGGGGCTGACACTAAGTACCAGCTGACACACTGTACCTTCGCCATAGTACTATCATAACTTACCTTAACATTATAACTCTACCATAACTTCAGCATAACTCTACCATAACATCAGCATAACTCTAAAACAACATCAGCATAACTTTACCATAACTTCACCATAACATCATCATAGATCGACCATTATATCTTAATTCTATCATACTATCTATCATCATAACTACTATAACGACATAAGAACTATAACATAATCACCATAACATTATAACTACTATAACTACCATAATAGAACTACCACGTCATCACGATCATCATAACCCTAAAACCAAAATGTCATAACTACCAGAGCCTCATAACTACCGAAATCTCAAAACCACCATAATAAACATCTTAGCATCATAACTACCATAACGTCATTAGTACATAACTACCATAACATTATAACCACCATACCAACATAGGTTCCATTGTATTTTAACTACTATAAAATTTGAAATAACATAACCTTATATCATACCATCATAACTAAAATAACATTATAACTGTCATAACATTATACCTTAACCATTAACTAAAACATTAAAATAACATAACTGCCATATCATTATCTTGCATATACCCTAACTAACATAACTACCATATGATTACTACAATAACATCCTCAAAACTACCATAACATAACTACCAAACATTACAACTCTACCATGTTGTGTCTACCATAAAATCACCATAACTATACCTTAGCATCATAACTCTAACATAAAATCATATCTTTGATGTTATAGTTATTCCATAATCATAGCACCTCATACCTATAACATCTTATCTTTTATAACATCACAGTTATGATATTATAACTATACCATCATACCTTTGTAACATAATAACACTAAAACCATAACTCTGAACCATAACTCTACACCATAACTCTGAACCATAACTCTGAACAATAACTCTGCACCATAACTTAATAACCCTATAACACCATACTTTTAGTATCATGACTATGACATAACTGAGTGACATAAGTGAGTCACATAAGACATCATAACTATTACTTATCTCAGTGACATCATAACTGAATTGCATCATAACTTAATAAGATCATAAATTCATAGCATCATAACTATAACAGCATAACTCTATAACTTTATAAAATAGTAACATCATTACTATAAACTCATAACTCTATATCATCACACTTCCTATAATTATAACACAATAACATAATTACACAATAATAACTATGATATCATAACACCTATGTAACAATAACATAAAAACTACGGTATAACACCTCTATAAATTATGTAACTATAACATCATACCTATAACATCATATATCTATAGCTATAACACAATAATATTATAACTATAACATTATAACTTTACCATCACACCTCTATAACTTATAAAACAAAAACATAATCACTATGACGTCATAACTTTATACCATCACAAATCTGTAACTTATAAAACGTCATAACTTTATACCATCACAAATCTGTAACTTATAAAACATCATTATCACTTTAATATCAAAACTCTATACCACACATCGTTAACATTGTAACACAATAACATCATATCTATAACTTCATAACTATACCATCACATCTGTGTTGTGGGGTTCTTTTCATAGATTTGGTAATATTAACAGACGATGAGCTTGGGTTTTGGTAGCGTTTAATGAGGCGTTGGATATATGGGAGCTGAGAGCCTATGCCTGTGTCCGTCTGTCCTGCACTGAGTCTGGATGGTAACTGACTACTAGGCCGTCCGGCGCTGAGGCATTCAAAAGGCAGGCCTATCATTGGCTGATGCCAGATCACATGGGCAGAGGTTGGAAATCACGTGAACAGCCGTGATGCAGCCGTTATAAGTACAACCCGTACAGCTCGGGCATGCTACGTATGGCGTCTCGACATACAACTACACAAACTAAGGACAACAGGCAACAACTTTCAGCTGATTCTATACAATGTCAAAGTACACAACAGTTAACATTATACTTCACATGGATATTATCGTGACAGAACAATCTACATTACTATATGATGCATCTTGATACATAGGAATTAATTAAATGAGCTCATTCTAGAAAATCATGATAAAAGAGATAAAAAAAATAATTTGTTCGATCGAACTGTCTTCATGTGATCTACGAATTCTGAGGAAATATAATTACAAGAAGATAGTGATTAACAGACAAGATAGATCTGGTGCACTCAAATCTATACTGTTAATTCTCAGAACTCGGAGAGAACGTGAACACAAAAAAAAATTTGAGTAATACTAAGTAGATATTATAACACACAGTTAAACGCTTACTACATATTTATCTATACAGGTTATTTACATTTAACCCCAACTCTGCTAGGGTGAGATTGATATAGGCTGTATAATTATCATCTCTGGGTGGATCAAACTCTGTTACAATAGGTAACTCAACTTCTGATTGAGGAGGATCTACACTGGTATCTACAAATGATACTTGAGGACTTCTCAACACTTGTCGTGTACGTAGGGAATAACGACATTCAGGTTGATCTGACTGACCATAGAGGTAGAGGGAACAGCAACAGGAGAAATATCAGATTCTGTCTCACTTATCTGATTATTAGGGGTGACAGGGACTTCGCCATCATCATCGCATACTAACTTCATATGATCTAAATGCGATTCTTTAAACTGACCCGTGCTAATTTCTCTAACTTTATACTTATTGCCATTAATATATTCGACTACTCTATAAGGACAAACGAACTTTTGATCGAGTTTTGGCATTGCTGACGTTTTAATAAAGTTGAACAGCATGACTCTGGACCCTACTTGAACTTTAGTCGGTTTGGCTTTAGTATTAGTTACTCTAGTAAATTCTGCTGTTGACTTATGAAGTGTTTCACGAATTCTTCTGAAAACACTTTGAGCTTGACTGGTACGAACTGCTACGAAATCATCTGGATTATAAGTCGGTTTCGGATTGGAATATAACAGCTCATAAGGCAAACGCTTATCGACACCGTACAGTGCATAATGAGGGGTATCACTATTGAAGCGTTAAAGGCAGAATTTATGGCACATTGAACATCAGGAATGACTTCATCCCAGGTTACACTATTGGGATTGATGGTAGCTCTTAAGACGTCAAGGACTTTCTTATTCGTTCTTTCTGCTAAACCCATTACTGGCAGGATGGTGCGGAACAATGGTTGATTTTGTAATCTTGTATAGTATACACAAGTTTTCTAGGATCTCATTACAAAATTCACCTCCATTATCTGTTATGAGGGACTTATGAGTGGTATATCTACAGATTATACGTTCCTTGAATACTTTTGCTACTGTTTCGGCAGTCTTATCTGGGATAGGAACTAACTCACAATATCTGGTGAAATGATCGACCATCACACACAGATGTTTGTTTCCACTGAGGGAACACTGGAAGTTGGTCAACAGATCTAGTGCAACTCTTTCCCATGGCTCACTAGTAGTAGGAAAGATCTGGATTGGAAAAGGACCCGTGACATTACCTTTATGTTTCAAACAGACACTACATTTCTTGACATACAGTACTCAGTAATATCGGTAGACATACGAGGCCAAAAATATTTCAATCTGGCTTGTTTCACAGAACGATCCATACCAGGCTGGGAGACAGCACTAAGACTACATTAACCAGTACAGTGGTGAGGCAGGTGTGCTGGGAGAAAGCACTAAGACTACATTAACCAGTACAGTTGTGAGGCTAGAGGGGCAGGTGTGCTGGTAGACAGCACTAAGACTACATTAACCAGTACAGTTGTGAGGCTAGAGAGGCAGGTATGCTGGTAGACAGCACTAAGACTACATTAACTAGTACAGTGGTGAGGCAGGTGTGCTGAGAGACAGCACTAAGACTACATTAACCAGTACAGTGGTGAGGCTAGAGGGGCAGGTGTGCTGGGAGACAGCACTAAGACTACATTAACCAGTACAGTGGTGAGGCTAGAGGGGCAGGTGTGCTGAGAGACAGCACTAAGACTACATTAACCAGTACAGTGGTGAGGCTAGAGGGGCAGGTGTGCTGAGAGACAGCACTAAGACTACATTAACCAGTACAGTGGTGAGGCTAGAGAGGCAGGTGTGCTGAGAGACAGCACTAAGACTACATTAACTAGTACAGTGGTGAGGCTAGAGGGGCAGGTGTGCTGGGAGACAGCACTAAGACTACATTAACTAGTACAGTGGTGAGGCAGGTGTGCTGAGAGACAGCACTAAGACTACATTAACCAGTACAGTGGTGAGGCTAGAGGGGCAGGTGTGCTGGGAGACAGCACTAAGACTACATTAACCAGTACAGTGGTGAGGCTAGAGGGGCAGGTGTGCTGAGAGACAGCACTAAGACTACATTAACTAGTACAGTGGTGAGGCTAGAGGGGCAGGTGTGCTGGGAGACAGCACTAAGACTACATTAACTAGTACAGTGGTGAGGCAGGGTGCTGAGAGACAGCACTAAGACTACATTAACCAGTACAGTGGTGAGGCTAGAGGGGCAGGTGTGCCGGGAGACAGCACTAAGACTACATTAACCAGTACAGTGGTGAGGCTAGAGGGGCAGGTGTGCTGGGAGACAGCACTAAGACTACATTAACCAGTACAGTGGTGAGGCTAGAGAGGCAGGTGTGCTGGGAGACAGCACTAAGACTACATTAACCAGTACAGTGGTGAGGCTAGACGGGCAGGTGTGCTGGGAGACAGCACTAAGACTACATTAACCAGTACTGTGGTGAGGCTAGAGAGGCAGGTGTGCTGAGAGACAGCACTAAGACTACATTAACCAGTACAGTGGTGAGGCTAGAGGGGCAGGTGTGCTGAGAGACAGCACTAAGACTACATTAACCAGTACAGTGGTGAGGCTAGAGGGGCAGGTGTGCTGGGAGACAGCACTAAGACTACATTAACCAATACAGTGGTGAGGCTAGAGAGGCAGGTGTGCTGGGAGACAGCACTAAGACTACATTAACCAGTACTGTGGTGAGGCTAGAGAGGCAGGTGTGCTGGGAGACAGCACTAAGACTACATTAACCAGTCCAGTGGTGAGGCTAGAGAGGCAGGTGTGCTGGGAGACAGCACTAAGACTACATTAACCAGTACAGTGGTGAGGCTAGAGAGGCAGGTGTGCTGGGAGACAGCACTAAGACTACATTAACCAGTACAGTGGTGAGGCTAGAGGGAGGTGTGCTGGGAGACAGCACTAAGACTACATTAACCAGTACAGTGGTGAGGCTAGAGAGGCAGGTGTGCTGGGAGACAGCACTAAGACTACATTAACCAGTACAGTGGTGAGGCTAGAGAGGCAGGTGTGCTGGGAGACAGCACTAAGACTACATTAACCAGTACAGTGGTGAGGCTAGAGAGGCAGGTGTGCTGGGAGACAGCACTAGGACTACATTAACCAGTACAGTGGTGAGGCTAGAGGGGCAGGAGTGGTAAGAGAAGTAACAACTACAAAGGGTCAACAACAACTTGGTCAAGCCAGAGGTGGTGAAATGTAGGGATGAGCAGCAGGACACCCTCAAATTCATACGAAAGTAAACAGAAAGAATAAGAAAAACTGGTCTCGTGGTTCAAGAAGGAATGTAAATAAACAAAGGAAGGAACAAGAGAGTATTGAAAATAGACAAAGCCTGGAAAACAAGAGTCAAAGGTTTAAGGGTATTTACAGTTGAAATGAAAGAAAACCCGGTGAACAATAGTTGCAGAGCCTAAGAGCAAGACTTATAAACAACTGAGAAGCAACAGATAAAGCTGTCCAACACACCTGGAATTAGCAGAGTTACAGATATAAAAAAAAAGTACAGGGTTAAGATTGGATCTTCAGTAATTGTTAAGGAAGCACGAGAGCCGAGGTTAATCTACCAGCTGGACGCAGTAGCAGTGAGGGAAGGAGTCAGTGGAGAGAGTGACCAGAATAATGGCACCCTGAACAGTGAAATACCCATAGTCGACATCCTGTCAACAACAACCATGTCAAAATATTGGTAGAATTACCGACAATATCTTAAGTAAAAGGACACAAATGCAACTAATGTGACATTTTATTGTGGCAACGTTTCGCTCTCCAGGAGCGGCAGGTAACGGCTTGAAAAAAGCTCCTGGAGAGCGAAACGTTGCCACAATAAAATGTCACATTAGTTGCATTTGTGTCCTTTTACATAACAACCATGTCACTACCACCGTACGTCCATACAAACAAGAGTTTCGTAACTGACTAATTGTGGCACTTATGCAGTGATATTCAAAGTAATCCAGGACCACAAACTAATGTACAGGTGCAAAAGGGACAAATAAGGTGCCCTTGATAAAGGTGCACTGTGATAAAGGTGTTGGCAGCTGGTTTAATGGGTCTTTAGTCGAGTCTGGCCTTGCGATTACCTGCTGGGTAGCGTAGAGGTAGGAGGGAATACTACCGATTGACTAGCTTCGGATTTATAGAACAAAAGGGATTCACAGCGGGTAGAGTGAGGTAAGCCAAAAGCCAGTCCAGGGAGGGAAGCTGTTGATCCTAGGTGGAGAGGACGCCAAGTGAGCCCAAGGTGGTATGGCGTCACCCTGAGCTAGGCAAACCTATACTGCTAGGTGTCAGCAGCGTAGTTCCCACGAAAGATGAATTCAACTGGCAGACAACATAGGCTGTCTACAGTACACACAATATAAGTGACGATGAATATGATGAAGTAGTAGCCAGGAGTGATAACTTTCAATACATGCTTATGTAGGACAAGGTGAGGCCCCAGCGTCGGTGTTGTTACAAGACCAAATAACAGTAAACAATGTGCCAGTATGTCTGTACTGTACTAAGACTCGGAGGAAGAACGGTTAATACAGTATATATATGAATTGTGTATGGGTTGGGTGCACAACAGATGTATGTTTGGTTGTAATAGTGCTACACATCAGTTTGTATGCAACAAATGTACTTTAATTCCATTAACCTTTAATAGTTCTGACCTCTGTTTTTAAACTTTTCCGCATCAAATAAACCCTTGCCATATATTGATGATTATGACTGCTTTAAGAAAACAGGTCTTCACTTTACTCACGTCAATACTGGGTCACTTATACCCAAAATGTCAGAGATTAGGATTCTAGTAAACAAGACTAAGGCGGCAGTGATTTCCATCTGTGAATCCTGGTTAGATGACACAGTGAGTGTCGACGAAGTTAAAATAGGTTACAATACAAAACGCTTGGATATGCATATACAAGGTGGTGGAGTATGTGTGCATGTAAGAAATAACTTACAACCCAAGACCCGATTTGTATGACAAACTGGAGATTCTATGGTGCGAGGTGTTGCTGCCCAAGACCAAACCCATCCTAGTAGGAATTGGTTATCGCCCATGATCAGTTCTTAGAAAACTTTTCGAGTCTTGGACAGAACTGAGCACAGTTGCAACTGAGACAGTAGTACTGGGAGACTTCAATACCTGTTATCGACAACAAAATGACGGGCTATATAACAGGCATAAGGAAATTCTAGGATTAAATAATTACACTCAATTAATAAATGCACCAACCCGGATCACAGAGTTGTTAGCCATCATACTCGACCACACTAACATTCTCATAACACTGGTCAGTTAGGCGCCATTACCACAAGTCTTGGTGATTATTTCATCACTTATACCACCATGAAAATTATTAGGGAATAGATAGGCCTTCACAAGACAATAAAAATGAGGTCAACAAAAGTTACAGTATAAAAGAGCACTGGTAAGACCATTGTAATTGGACTGTGATAAGTTGCACGGACGTAAATATTCAGAACCATGTTCACTGTCATTCTTGATGATATTGCACCAGTTTAAAGAGGTTTCTATTAAACGCAGACCTGAACCCCGGATAACTGTTGAGATATCAGATATCAAATTTAGGGATCACTTGCTAAAAAGATTTAAGGCAAACAGGCAGGATGTTGGAGCGCTAAATGAATTTCACAGGGTAAAGAACAGAGTGCAGAGGCTTATAAAAGGAGCAAAGGTAAGGCACTATTGTTCAAATAGAAGAATACAATTAAAATCCAAGAAAGTTTTGACAACAACTAAAAGTGCCAAGGTATAGCCATAAACCCGTGGATAGATTTAATATAGTGTTCAATGTTGATAAAGTATGCCATGCAACAATTACAATAGCAAATTGTTTCAATACATTCTACACAACTGATACATCAACATTAGTCAGTAAACTGCCAGCCGCATCAAATACCTTCAACACAGACTCCATTAAATTACTAAAAGATAGTGCCTCTGAATTTTCAGTCCCCATTGCGCACATAATAAATTTGTGTATCACCATGAAAACCGTGCCAGAGGGGGTCAAGGAGGCTCCTAGTGCCAGTCCTTTGGTAAAGAAAGTGAGAAACATGATGGAGTTTAAGAGTGTAGCAGGCATGCAGGGAGTGTAGCATGTATGCAGGGAGTGTAGCATGTATGCAAGGAGTGTAGCATGTATGCAGGAGTGTAGCATGTATGCAGGGAGTGTAGCATGTGTAGGTGTAACGTCAGTAACTATAAGCCTGTTAGTATACTCAGTGTGAGGCCCAAAATTCTAGAGAAAGCTGTGTACTGTCAAGTAGTTAATTATCTTAATGACATAAACATTCGTCATACTTACCAATCAGGTTTTAGGAGATCTTACTCGACAGACACCTCCCTAATTAATCTGATGGACTACCTGAGAACTCAAATGTCGTTAGGGAATCTCATAGATATGGTGACCCTAGACTTGCAAAAGGGCATTCAGTACAGTTAACCATAATATATTATGTAAAGAAACTACAAGCTATCGGCATAGGCTCTGTAGACTGGTTTAAGTACTACCTAAGTAACAGGAAATAAATTGTCAATATCAATAATGCAGAATCAGAACCCCTGCCGATAGCATGTGGGGTTCCCCCAAGGTAGTATTCTGGGTCCCTTGCTGTTCTTAAATGAATGGCATGCTTATCAGTGTCAAGTGCAAGCTTCTGTTGTATGCAGACAGTGCTCTGCTAGTCTCAGGTAAAGACCCACAAGATATAGCTAATGTACTATCACTAGAACTAGATAGAGTCCTGCAGCAAATGGTTTGATAACAAACTATCGCTACACCTTGGGAAAACAGAAGCCATACTCTTTGGCACGAAAAGTAAACTGAAAAAGGTAAATACTTTTAATGTCTTGTGTAATGGGGAACCCATCACTTCAGTATCTTCAGTGAAAAATCTGGGAATTCCCTTTGAGCCAAGCATGTCAGGAGAATTAATAGTGATCATTGTAATGCCAGGCTAAAGTTCCTCTACAGACAGGCACAGTGTCTACCTAGAATGAATTACAATAATTGGATATGCTGAATGTTGAAGACTGAGTAGAGAAACTGAAGTTAAATCACGTTTATAAAATTGTTCACAAGCAGTGTCCAGAATATCTTGCTGCCAAGTTTGTCAAGGTCAGGAACCAAAACCAGTATGGTACTAGAAATGAACACAATTTTATAGTAGCTGCAGTAGGTGACCAGGACTCAAACACCTTTTATAATACAGCAATAAAGGAGTGGAACTGATTGGCTGAACATGCCAAAGCCAGTCCTAGTAAGAGCCAGTTTAGCAAGAGAACTAAATGGTACCTAATAAATGAAGCTACAGAAAGGAAGGAGAGTAATTTCTTGTATAGTTAACACTGGTACACCTATTATTGTAAGCCGATCCTTTGTCTTTAATGTTCATGTAAATAACTCAGTTCACTTTATTACTATTTACATAGCTGAGTTACTTAGCTGTTTTCACTTTTAAGGTTATAATCATGACTCATTTATACTGTATCTTAGAGCTAGATTTAAAATAATAAGATAATACAGGAGCCACAATGGACGTATGTCACTTTTTCTGACTTTTTTGGTTATCCTGGTTAAGTTACATTATATATATAATAATTGTACTTACGTGTAAATGTACCTAAAAAAACTTAGTTAAGGTTCGTTACTGGCGCCTCATTGATGTAACTTGAGACTGAATGACGTCTTTACTGGCGCCTCATTGATGTAACTTGAGACTGAATGACGTCTTTACTGGCGCCTCATTGATGTAACTTGAGACTGAATGGCGTCTTTACTGGCGCCTCATTGATGTAACTTGAGACTGAATGACGTCTTTACTGGCGCCTCATTGATGTAACTTGTGACTGAATGACGTCTTTACTGGCGCCTCATTAATGTAACTTGTGAGACTGAATGACGTCTTACTGGCGCCTCATTGATGTAACTTGAGACTGAATGACGTCTTTACTGGCGCCTCATTGATGTAACTTGTGACTGAATGACGTCTTTACTGGCGCCTCATTGATGTAACTTGTGAGACTGAATGACGTCTTTACTGGCGCCTCATTGATGTAACTTGGAGACTGAATGACGTCTTTACTGGCGCCTCATTGATGTAACTTGTGACTGAATGACGTCTTTACTGGCGCCTCATTGATGTAACTTGAGACTGAATGACGTCTTTACTGTCGCCTCATTGATGTAACTTGTGACTGAATGACGTCTTTACTGGCGCCTCATTGATGTAACTTGTGACTGAATGACGTCTTTACTGTCGCCTCATTGATGTAACTTGTGAGACTGAATGACGTCTTTACTGGCGTCTCATTGATGTAACTTGTGACTGAATGACGTCTTTACTGGCGCCTCATTGATGTAACTTGTGAGACTGAATGACGTCTTACTGGCGCCTCATTGATGTAACTTGAGACTGAATGACGTCTTTACTGGCGCCTCATTGATGTAACTTGTGACTGAATGACGTCTTTACTGGCGCCTCATTGATGTAACTTGTGAGACTGAATGACGTCTTTACTGGCGCCTCATTGATGTAACTTGTGAGACTGAATGACGTCTTTACTGGCGCCTCATTGATGTAACTTGTGACTGAATGACGTCTTTACTGGCGCCTCATTGATGTAACTTGTGAGACTGAATGACGTCTTTACTGGCGTCTCATTGATGTAACTTGTGACTGAATGACGTCTTTACTGGCGTCTCATTGATGTAACTTGTGACTGAATGACGTCTTTACTGGCGCCTCATTGATGTAACTTGTGAGACTGAATGACGTCTTTACTGGCGTCTCATTGATGTAACTTGTGACTGAATGACGTCTTTACTGGCGTCTCATTGATGTAACTTGTGACTGAATGACGTCTTTACTGGCGCCTCATTGATGTAACTTGAGACTGAATGACGTCTTTACTGGCGCCTCATTGATGTAACTTGTGACTGAATGACGTCTTTACTGGCGCCTCATTGATGTAACTTGTGACTGAATGACGTCTTTACTGGCGTCTCATTGATGTAACTTGTGACTGAATGACGTCTTTACTGGCGCCTCATTGATGTAACTTGTGACTGAATGACGTCTTTACTGGCGTCTCATTGATGTAACTTGAGACTGAATGACGTCTTTACTGGCGTCTCATTGATGTAACTTGAGACTGAATGACGTCTTTACTGTCGCCTCATTGATGTAACTTGTGACTGAATGACGTCTTTACTGTCGCCTCATTGATGTAACTTGTGACTGAATGACGTCTTTACTGGCGTCTCATTGATGTAACGTGACTGAATGACGTCTTTACTCGGCGTCTCATTGATGTAACTTTGTGACTGAATGACGTCTTTACTGCGCCTCATTGATGTAACTCTGAGACTGAATGACGTCTTACTGTGCCTCATTGATGTAACTGTGACACTGAATGACGTCTTTACTGGCGTCCATGTGAACATGATGACTAATGACTCTACTGTGCCACTCAATTGATAGTACACGATGATGACATCTAACTAGACTACTGATGAACCTAGACTGAACTACGTGACCCACTGTGCACAACCAGACTGAACTACGTGACTGTGTGCACAACCAGACTAAACTACTGACCACTGTCACAACCAGACTAAACTACGTGACCACGTGTGCACAACCAGACTAGACTACGTGACCACGTGTGCACAACCAGACTAAACTACGTGACCACGTGTGCACAACCAGACTAAACTACGTGACCACGTGTGCACAACCAGACTAAACTACGTGACCACGTGTGCACAACTAGACTACATGACCGTGTGCACAACGCTAACTCGTGACTGTGCACAACTCAAACTAGTGACCACGTGTGCACAACCAGACTTACGTGACCACGTGTGCACAACCAGACTAGACTACGTGACCACGGGGCACAACCAGACTAAACTAGTGACCATGTGACTAGACTACATGACCTATGACAACTACAGGTGACCCGGTGCACAACTAACTCGTGACCAGTGTGCACACAACTAAACTAGTGGACCTGTGTGCACAACTAAACTACGCACCAGTGTGCACAACCCTAAACTACTCACCTGGTGCACAACTAAACTATGCACGTGTGCACAACTAGACTACATGCACCCGTGTGCACAAGTAAACTTCGTGCATCTGTGTGCACAACTAAACTAGGTGGACCTGTGTGCACAACTAAATTAGGTGGACCTGTGTGCACAACTAAACTAGGTGCATTGTGTCACAACTAATAGTGCACCTGTGCACAACTAAACTAGGTGTGCACCTCATGTGCACAACTAAACTAGTGCTGTTGCACAACTAAATAGTGCACCTGCACACTAAACTAGTAGTGCACATAAACTAGTGCACCTGTGTGCACAACTAAACTAGTTGCACTTGTGTGCACAATAAACTAGGTTGCAGTCTGTATTGTGTGCACAAACTAATCACATAACTAGTTGCACTTGGTGCACAACTAAACTAGTTGCACTGTGTGCACAAGTAAACTATTGCACTTGTGTGCACAAGTAAACTAGTGCACCTGTGTGCACAATAAACTAGTTGCACTTGTGGACAATCAAACTAGTGCACCTGTGTGCACAACTAAACTAATTTCATCTGTGTGCACAACTAAACTAGGTGCACCTGAGTGAACAACTAAACTAGGTGCATCTGTGTGTACAACTAAACTAGGTGCACTTGTGTGCACAACTAAATTAGGTGCACTTGTGTGCACAACTAAACTAGTTGCACTTGTGTGCACAAGTAAACTAGTTGCACCTGTGTGCACAACTAAACTAGTTGCACTTGTGTGCACAAGTAAACTAGTTGCACTTTGTGCACAAGTAAACTAGTTGCACTTGTGTGCACAAGTAAACTAGTTGCACTTGTGTGCACAAGTAAACTAGTTGCACTTGTGTGCACAAGTAAACTAGTTGCACTTGTGTGCACAAGTAAACTAGTTGCACTTGTGTGCACAAGTAAACTAGTTGCACTTGTGTGCACAAGTAAACTAGTTGCACTTGTGTGCACAAGTAAACTAGTTGCACTTGTGTGCACAAGTAAACTAGTTGCACTTGTGTGCACAAGTAAACTAGTTGCACTTGTTGCACAATAAACTAGTTGCACCTGTGTGCCCAAGTAAACTAGTTGTACCTTTGTACACAACTAAACTAGTTGCACCTTTGTGCACAACTAAACTAGGTGCACCTGTGTGCACAACTAAACTAGTTGCACCTGTGTGCACAACTAAACTAGTTGCACCTTTGTGCACAACTAAACTAGGTCATCTGTGGAACACAATCTAGTAAGACCTGTGTAAATCAAACTAGTGCACCCATGTGCACAACTAGAGGAGCGTCACCTTGTGTAGAACAATTAGTCCTTGAGTCAGCTAAGCAGCCGGGATAAATGTCACTTGACTCCCATCAGAAACGTCGACTCGTCAAGACAGCAGCGCAGCGTGTGAGGTGAGTCCTTGACTGTCAGCACAGCAGCGCAGCGTGTAGGTGGTCCTTGACTGTCAGCACAGCAGCGCAGCGTGTAGGTGGTCGAGCCCCCCTTGACTCTGTCAGCACAGCAGCGCAGCGTGGGGTCCTGACTGTCAGCACAGCAGCGAGCGTGTAGGGGTCCTTGACTGTCAGCACAGCAGCGCAGCGTGTAGGGGTCCTTGACTGTCAGCACAGCAGCGCAGCGTGTAGGTGGTCCTTGACTGTCAGCACAGCAGCGCAGCGTGTAGGTGGTCCTTGACTGTCAGCACAGCAGCGCAGCGTGTAGGTGGTCCTTGACTGTCAGCACAGCAGCGCAGCGTGTAGGTGGTCCTTGACTGTCAGCACAGCAGCGCAGCGTGTAGGTGGTCCTGACTGTCAGCACAGCAGCAGCGTGTAGGTGGTCCTTGACTGTCAGCACAGCAGCGCAGCGTGTAGGTGGTCCTTGACTGTCAGCACAGCAGCGCAGCGTGTAGGGGTCCTGACTGTCAGCACAGCAGCGCAGCGTGTAGGTGGTCAGTGCAGCCTTGTCCAGCACAGCAGCGCAGCGTGTAGGTGGTCCTTGACTGTCAGCACAGCAGCGTAGCGTGTAGGTGGTGTGGTCAGTGAGGGTGAAGGCAGCGTGTAGGTGGTGTGGTCAGGGAGGGTGAACGCAGCGTGTAGGTGGTGTGGTCAGGGAGGGTGAACGCAGCGTGTAGGTGGTGTGGTCAGGGAGGGTGAACGCAGCGTGTAGGTGGTGTGGTCAGGGAGGGTGAACGCAGCGTGTAGGTGGTGTGGTCAGGGAGGGTGAACGCAGCGTGTAGGTGGTCCGTGACTGACGCCTTAAACATGTAATAACCTGCTACATATATTGTGTTCTTTAATTACTGACCTTGTTAATGACACTAAATATTTACTGACAACATATCATGATCCTGGACAACTCGAGTACTTAACAGACTCACTCATCCTCCCAGAGTACTTACCAGACTCACTCATCCTCCCAGAGTACTTACCAGACTCACTCATCCTCCCAGAGTACTTAACAGACTCACTCATCCTCCCAGAGTACTTACACAGACTCACTCATCCTCCCAGAGTACTTACCAGACTCACTCATCCTCCCAGAGTACTTACCAGACTCACTCATCCTCCCAGAGTACTTACCAGACTCACTCATCCTCCCAGAGTACTTACCAGACTCACTCATCCTCCCAGAGTACTTACCAGACTCACTCATCCTCCCAGAGTACTTACCAGACTCACTCATCCTCCCAGAGTACTTACCAGACTCACTCATCCTCCCAGAGTACTTACCAGACTCACTCATCCTCCCAGAGTACTTACCAGACTCACTCATCCTCCCAGAGTACTTACCAGACTCACTCATCCTCCCAGAGTACTTACCAGACTCACTCATCCTCCCAGAGTACTTACCAGACTCACTCATCCTCCCAGAGTACTTACCAGACTCACTCATCCTCCCAGAGTACTTACCAGACTCACTCATCCTCCCAGAGTACTTACCAGACTCACTCATCCTCCCAGAGTACTTACCAGACTCACTCATCCTCCCAGAGTACTTACCAGACTCACTCATCCTCCCAGAGTACTTACCAGACTCACTCATCCTCCCAGAGTACTTACCAGACTCACTCATCCTCCCAGAGTACTTACCAGACTCACTCATCCTCCCAGAGTACTTACCACTCACTCATCCTCCCAGAGTACTTACCCCACACTCACTCATCCTCCCAGAGTACTTACCCCACACTCACTCATCCTCCCAGAGTACTTACTACACACTCATCCTCCCAGAGTACTTACTACACACTCATCCTCCCAGAGTACTTACTACACACTCATCCTCCCAGAGTACTTACTACACACTCATCCTCCCAGAGTACTTACTACACACTCATCCTCCCAGAGTACTTACTACACACTCATCCTCCCAGAGTACTTACTACACACTCATCCTCCCAGAGTACTTACTACACCTCATCCTCCCAGAGTACTTACTACACACTCATCCTCCCAGAGTACTTACTACACACTCATCCTCCAGAGTACTTACTACACACTCATCCTCCCAGAGTACTTACTACACACTCATCCTCCCAGAGTACTTACTACACACTCATCCTCCCAGAGTACTTACTACACACTCATCCTCCAGAGTACTTACTACACACTCATCCTCCAGAGTACTTAACACACACTCCTCCCAGAGTACTTACGACACACTCCTCCTCCCAGAGTACTTACTACACACTCATCCTCCAGAGTACTTACCACACACTCCTCCCAGAGTACATACGACACACTCCTCCTCCCAGAGTACTTACTACACACTCATCTTTCAGAGTACTTAACACACACTCCTCCCAGAGTACTTACGACACACTCCTCCTCCCAGAGTACTTACTACACACTCCTCCTCCAGAGTCTTACCACACACTCATCCTCCCAGAGTACTTACACACACTCTCCTCCCAGAGTACTTACACCACTCCTCCCAGAGTCACACACCTCCTCCTCCGAGTACTTACCACACACTCATCCCCAGAGTACTTAACACACTCATCCTCCAGAGTACTTCACACACTCTCCTCCCAGAGTACTTAGGTACACACTCATCCTCCAGAGTCACACACACTCCTCCTCCCAGAGTACTTACTACACACTCATCCTCCAGAGTACTTAACACACACTCATCCTCCAGAGTACTTACACACACTCATCCTCCCAGAGTACTTACCACACACTCATCCTCCCAGAGTACTTACCACACACTCATCCTCCCAAAGTACACAGGTGCCCTCACTAACCCGGGAAGGTACCTACAGAAGACTTACAACAAGTGGACCTGGACTGGGCATCAATCACTCAACAAGAGCTGTGTCCAACCCACGGTGACAGACAGTGGTTTTAACACCATCAATTGTTAACTTCATGTATGCCCTTCTGGGGGCCACCACATGGTAAATCATGGAAGATGAAGCTGCGGTACCATGATGGTAATTATATATATTATTACCCCGTATATGTTGTTGTGTATTTACCTCTAAATCAGACAAAAACATTCCCCACAACATGAATAAATGTGAAGTAATGAAGATCAGAGATTTTAGATTAGACTTTGTCGCCGAAGCGGCTAGTTTATTGTTCACCCCATATTCATGGTGTGGGGGGTAGCGCAACAGCATAGGCATACACAACAGGCCTACGAACTAGGCCCTAAAAGGGTTAACAGGAGTACATCCGGATTTCATGGAAATTTAAGACATTTGCTTAATATCTCTGATATGTTATTTTCATCAATAAAATACCCTGATATAAAGCGTAGGCTACTATACTGTTTTTACCTCAATAAGTGGACAAATAAGCACATAATGTTCAAAAAGTGACCATAGAGCTGGCCACATACTCTGCGTTTTGGCTACTACAACATCAGTCAGTGTGTTCACAGTTGCTCCATAAACGTAGTAATTGATGTTATGACAGTGAGTGACAGATCTACTCAAAATTCTAACTACATTCCTATGACATTCAGTTTTTCACTGTTTACTTCTCTCTTAATATCACAGACCGGGCCGCGGGGGCGTTGACCCCTGGAATTCTCTCCAGGTAGACACAGAAATACTAAAGTTATATTCTACGTTTTTCTTCAGGGTACTTTTACTGGCTATCTTATCAAATTCATCATCAAGAAGTAATTCAGTGTGTGATGAATCCATAAAAATTGTACATTAATTACCGTTTCTCTGATTTGTGAGTATCTCTCTCTGGCGAGATACAATAAACATTATAAATGAAATGTAGGCAACAAACGTGCATCATAATTTACATCTGGAAAATTGTGGAGAGAGAGGTTCCAAACCTACACACTCAAATCACTCTATATGAAACCACGATATGGTGTGACACTGGTGACACACTGGTGTGACACTGGTGACACACTGGTGTGACACTGGTGACACACTGGTGTGACACTGGTGACACACTGGTGTGACACTGGTGACACACTTGTGTGACACTGGTGTGACACATTTGTGACACTGGTGACACACTGGTGACACATTTGTGACACACTGATGTGACACTGGTGATGCTGGTGACACTAGTGTGACACTGGTGACACGCTAGTGTGACACTGGTGACACACTGGTGTGACACTGGTGATACACTGGTGTGACACTTGTGTGACACTGGTGATACACTGGTGTGACACTTGTGTGACACTGGTGTGACACATTTGTGACACTGGTGACACACTGGTGACACTGGTGACACTGGTGACACTGTGACACACTGGTGACACTGGGACACACTGGTGACACACTGTGTGACACTGGTGACACATTTGTGACACTGGTGACACACTTGGACACTGAGTGACACTAGTTGATGGAACACTAGTGGACACTGGTGACACACAGTGTGACACTGGTGACACCTAGTGACACTGGTATGGTCTTTAACTTGGAGTTGTCAACTTTGGCCGTCGTCACCTCCCTCCCATTCATACTCCCAGGCGCCCTCCACCCTCCCTCTTCCTCCGCACCTCCTCGTTTCCTCTCCGCACCCCTCCGCTCACCTTGCTTCCTGACACTGTAGTGCTGCTTGGTGTGACCTAGTGCTCACTGGTGTGACCTTGTGCTGACCTGGTGTGACATTTAGTGCATGGTACATGGTGTAATCTGGTAGTGTGGTGGTGTAGTGTTGGAGTGCTGGTAGTGTGGCATGGTAGTGCTGGTAGTGTGCTGGTGAATGCTAGTGTTGGTGGACGTAGGTGGTGTTAATGCTAGTAGTGTGGTGGTAGGTAGTGTTATAGTGTGGTAGTGTAGCTAGTAGTGGTGGTGGAGTTTATGTTAGTGCTGGCAGTGGGTGTATGTTAGTGTGGTGGTGTGTAGGGGTGTCACCTCCTAGTGTGGTGGTGGCAGTGCTTGTTAGTCTGGATGGTGGTTCTAATGCGCAGCTTCCTGCACTGTAGCGTTATAAACTGGCAGGTGGTGAGTTAGCGGCAGTGTTGGTGCTGGTAGTGTGGTGGTGGAGTGTTAGTGCTGGTAGTGTGGTGGTGGTAGTGTTAGTGTGGTGTGGGTGGTGTAGTGGTAGGTGAGTAGTTAGTGTGGTAGTGTGGGGTGGTAGTGTTGGTGAGTGGTGGTGAGTGTTAGTGTGGTAGTGGTGGGTGGAGTGTTAGTGCTGGTAGTGTGGGGTGTTAAGCTGGTAGGTGTTAGTGAGTGGTATGTTAGCTGGTAGTGTGGTGGTGTTAATGTTAGTAGCTGGTGTGGTGGTGAGTGTTAGTGCTGAGTGTGGTGGTGTTAATGCTAGTAGTGGGTGGTGGTAGTGTTAGTGATGTGAGTGGGGTGGTAGGTTAGTGCTGGAGTGTGGTGGTTAAGTGCTGAGTGTGTGGTGGTGGTAGTGTTAGGTTAGTGCTGGTAGGTGGTGGGTTAATGTTAGTGGTGGTGGTGTTAATGCTAGTAGTGGTGGTGGTAGTGTTAGTGTTAGTGCTGGTGGTGGTGGTGTAGTGTTAGTGCTGGTAGTGTAGTGTTAGTGCTGGTAGTGTAGTGCTGTAGTGGTGTGTGGTATGGGTAGTGCTGGTAGTGTGGTGGTGGTAGTGTTAGTGCTGGTAGTGGTGGTGGTAGTGCTGGTAGTGGTGGTGGTAGTGTTAGTGTTAGTGCTGGTAGTGTGGTGGTGTTAATGTTAGTAGTGTGGTGGTGGTAGTGTTAGTGACTGGTAGTGTGGTAGTGTGCTAGTGGTAGTGGTAGGTGGCTAGTGTGGTGGTGGTAGTGTTAGTGCTGGTAGTGTGGTGGGTTGCGAGTGTTAGTGTGGAGTGGTAGTGTTAGTGTTAGTGCTAGTGTGGTGGTGGCAGTGTTAGTGCTGGGTGTGGTGGTTAATGCTAGAGTGTGGTGGTGGTAGTGTTAGTGTTAGTGCTGGTAGTGGTGGTGTTATTAGGTGGTGTGGTTAATGCTAGTAGTGTGGTGGTGTTAGCGTAGTGTTGTGCTGGTAGTGTTAGTGTGTAAGTGTGGTAGGTGGTAGTGTTAGTGCTGGTAGTGGTAGTGCTGGTAGTGTTAGTGATGGTAGTGGTAGTGTGGTGGTGGTAGTGTTAGTGCTGGTAGTGTGGTGGTGGTAGTGTTAGTGCTGGTAGTGGGGTGGTAGTGATGGTAGTGGTAGTGTGGTGGTGGTAGTGTTAGTGCTGGTAGTGTGTGTTATGCTGGTAGTGTGGTGGTGTAGTGTTAGTGCTGGTAGTGGTGGTGGTGGTTTTAGTGTTAGTGCTTGTGGTGGGTTAGTGCTGGTAGTGTGGTGGTGGTAGTGTTAGGTAGTGTGGTGGTGTTAAGTAGTGTGGTGGTGTTAAGTAGTGTGGTGGTGGTAGTGTTAGTGTTAGTGCTGGTAGTGTGGTGGTGTTAATGCTAGTAGTGTGGTGGTGGTAGTGTGTGTGTGCTGGAGTGGTGCTAGTGTAGGGGTGGTGGTGGCAGTGGGGTGTTAGTGCTGGAGTGTGTGGTGGTAGTGTTAGTGCTGGTAGTGTGGTGGTGGTAGTGTTAGTGTTAGTGCTAGTAGTGTGGTGGTGGTAGTGTTAGTGTTAGTGCTGGTAGTGTGGTGGTGGTAGTGTTAGTGCTGGTAGTGTGGTGGTGTTAATGCTGGTAGTGTGGTGGTGGTAGTGTTAGTGCTGGTATTGTGGTGGTGGTAGTGTTAGTGCTGGTATTGTGGTGGTGGTAGTGTTAGTGCTGGTAGTGTGGTGGTGGTGGTAATGTTTGTGCTGGTAGTGTGGTGGTGGTGGTAGTGTTTATGCTGGTAGTGGTGGTCGCAGTGTTGATGTAGGTAGTAACAGTGTTGATGATAGTGATGATGGTAGTAATGTTTGTGGTGGTAGTAATGCTTATGGTGGTAATGATGATGGTAGTAGTAATGTTTGTGGTGGTAGTAATGTTTATGGTGGTAGTGATGATGGTAGTATTAATTTTTTTGGTGGCAGTAGTAATGTTTGTGGTGGTAGTAGTAATGTTTGTGGTGGTAGTAGTAATGTTTGTGGTGGTAGTAGTAATGTTTGTGGTGGAAGTAGTAATGTTTGTGGTGGTAGTGGTAATGTTTGTGGTGGCAGTAATGTTTGTGGTGGCAGTAATGTTTATGGTGGTAGTAGTGATGTTTGTGGCTAGTAAACGCCCTGCGACCCGGCCACAAACTAGGTCTGACATGACCAGCTTGTTGGTGCTAGCTGCACGCAGTACGTTATACCCGCCACAACCCAATTCATCAAAAACCAACTTGATGAATTTATCAAGTTCCTGTTAAAAACAGCTAGAGGTCGCTTTATGTATGAAAGGCGAGTATTAAAAAGTCTTGGTGCCCTTACACTTACCGAGTAACCTCCTGGTGCACCCTCTACAACCTTGCTTTTCATTAAGGGTATTTTGCACCGCCGACAAAATAGTAATTTGTGCAGTATCTTGCAGGTGAAGATCATTTTAATGTGTCTGTCTCGTCTGACTAAAGGGGAAAACTGAATGCTGATCAGTAAGACTTGGGTATTTTTATTGGCGAATCTTTAACACACTAGGCTAGGCTTCTTCAGTCAAATATAGAATCAACAGGAGTAGCAGCGAAGTAAAGATGTAATCAGTCCATCAACCTTGGAGAAATAGTATTTGAGGTGGTCAGTCCCTCAGCCTGGAGAAGAGTTCAGCTCCATAGTCTGGAACGATCCTTCCAGATTACGTATTGTTTGTAACGGCTTGACGCAGCTCCTGGAGCCAAACGTTGCCACGATAAAATGTCACATTAGTTGCACTTGTGTCCCTTTACTTAACAGACTTTTGTCTCACCTTACAAAACCCACAATCAATATAATATAGAAAACCAAACATGAAACTACGACAACCAAATTATTTTAAATATTGTGGCGAAATTCAGTGAGAAAGATCAAGTGTTCGGATATTGTGGCGAAGTTCATTGAGAAAGATCAAGTGTCCGGATATTGTGGCGAAGTTCAGTGAGAAAGATCAAGTGTCCGGATATTGTGGCGAAGTTCAGTGAGAAAGATCAAGTGTTCGGATATTGTGGCGAAGTTCAGTGAGAAAGATCAAGTGTCCGGATATTGTGGCGAAGTTCAGTGAGAAAGATCAAGTGTCCGGATATTGTGGCGAAGTTCAGTGAGAAAGATCAAGTGTTCGGATATTGTGGCGAAGTTCAGTGAGAAAGATCAAGTGTCCGGATATTGTGCGAAGTTCAGTGAGAAAGATCAAGTGTTCGGATATTGTGGCGAAGTTCAGTGAGAAAGATCATGTCCGGATATTGTGGCGAAGTTCAGTGAGAAAGATCAAGTGTTCGGATATTGTGGCGAAGTTCAGTGAGAAAGATCAGTGTCCGGATATTGTGACGAAGTTCAGTGAGAAAGATCAAGTGTTCGGATATTGTGGCGAAGTTCAGTGAGAAAGGTCAAGTGTCCGGATATTGTGGCGAAGTTCAGTGAGAAAGATCAAGTGTCCGGATATTGTGGCGAAGTTTAGTGAGAAAGATCAAGTGTTCGGATATTGTGGCGAAGTTCAGTGAGAAAGATCAAGTGTCCGGATATTGTGGCGAAGTTCAGTGAGAAAGATCAAGTGTCCGGATATTGTGGCGAAGTTCAGTGAGAAAGATCAAGTGTTCGGATATTGTGGCGAAGTTCATTGAGAAAGATCAAGTGTTCGGATATCACATAACGAGAAACTAACACAACAATGACGAAATAAAAACATAACCATAAAGTTAGACAATTTTTAGTGACAGGAAATACAATAGAATGATAAGAATGTTTTACCACCTGGGAGCCATGCTGTACTATCACCACCTGGGAGCCATGCTGTACTATCACCACCTGGGAGCCATGCTGTACTATCACCACCTGGGAGCCATGCTGGACTATCACCACCTGGGAGCCATGCTGGACTATCACCAACTGGGAGCCATGCTAGACTATCACCAACTGGGAGCCATGCTAGACTATCACCACCTGGGAGCCATGCTGGACTATCACCACTTGGGAGCCATGCTGGACTATCACCACCTGGGAGCCATGCTGGACTATCACCACCTGGGAGCCATGCT
Organism: Cherax destructor; assembly: GCA_009830355.1. Taxonomy (NCBI): domain Eukaryota; kingdom Metazoa; phylum Arthropoda; class Malacostraca; order Decapoda; family Parastacidae; genus Cherax; species Cherax destructor. The sequence goes on along the minus strand of WNWK01015898.1, from coordinate 2,172 downwards.
GGACTATCACCACCTGGGAGCCATGCTGGACTATCACCACCTGGGAGCCATGCTGGACTATCACCAACTGGGAGCCATGCTAGACTATCACCACCTGGGAGCCATGCTAGACTATCACCACCTGGGAGCCATGCTGGACTATCACAACCTGGGAGCCATGCTGGACTATCACCACCTGGGAGCCATGCTGGACTATCACCACCTGGGAGCCATGCTGGACTATCACCACCTGGGAGCCATGCTAGACTATCACCACCTGGGAGCCATGCTAGACTATCACCACCTGGGAGCCATGCTAGACTATCACCACCTGGGAGCCATGCTGGACTATCACAACCTGGGAGCCATGCTAGACTATCACCACCTGGGAGCCATGCTGGACTATCACAACCTGGGAGCCATGCTGGACTATCACAACCTGGGAGCCATGCTGGACTATCACCAACCTGGGAGCCATGCTGGACTATCACCAACTGGGAGCCATGCTGGACTATCACCACCTGGGAGCCATGCTGGACTATCACCACCTGGGAGCCATGCTGGACTATCACCACCTGGGAGCCATGCTGGACTATCACCACCTGGGAGCCATGCTGGACTATCACCACCTGGGAGCCATGCTAGACTATCACCACCTGGGAGCCATGCTAGACTATCACCACCTGGGAGCCATGCTGGATATTACGAGTGTGCAAATTATTATTATAATCAAAAGAAGCGCTAAACCACAAAGGTTATACAGCACAGCGAGGCAAGGTAGGATGCAGGGATAATGGGTTGTAAGAGGGAGAGGGATGATTAGGAGGGTATGGAGTACAGCGGAGTAGTGGATAGTGCAGGGATAGAGGGTAGTAAGAGATTGAGGTAGCAAGGACTGAGGGGAGTGCTAGAGGTATAATCTTCAGAGTTTGTGTAGTAAGTCAGTTGCTGTCAAAAAGTCAATGAGAGAGTCAGGATTAGAGGAGGGTCCATCAACAAGAAGAGAAGGTAAAGAAAGGACAGCAGAGCGAAGACGATTTTGGAGGTAAATTCTGTGTGCTCGTTGATAGAGTGGGCAGTCCAACAGAATATGGTGAATAGATACTGGAACCTGACAATGCTCACAGAGAGGGACAGGGAGCCTCTCCATGAGATACCCGTGAGTAAGACGAGTGTGGCCGATGCGAAGACGGAGAGAGTAGTCTCCCAACCAACCCCGACACTGGTGACAAGAAGGCCAGAAACCTATACTCGGTTTAATAGAATGAAGTTTGTTATTTAGCAGGTCAGACCAGCGTTGTTGCCAACGGGTGCGAAGGTGCATAGCAATGACTGCAAAATAGTCCGTGAATGGAACACCTCTATAGGAAACTGAAAGGTCATGTACTGCTGACCGCGCAGCAGTGTCTGCCTGTTCATTGCCCTGTACATCAACATGACCGGGGACCCAACAAAAACAATATCTTTGTGTTTGCTAGAGATACAGCGTAACCAAAGTTGGATACGAAGAACTAGGGGGTGAGGTGTATCAAATTTTCCGATAGCCTGTAAAGCACTAAGGGAGTCTGAAATGACCACAAATTGTGAGACAGGCATAGATGCAATACAGATAAGTGCCACAAGAATGGCATACAATTCAGCCGTAAATATGCTAGCCAAGGATAATAGATGCCCTCGCACAATGCTGTTCGGAAACACTGCTGCGAATCCGACGCCATCTGATGACTTAGAACCATTGGTGTACACTGCGATGGCATGGGAATAAGAACGGAAGTGGTCTAGAAAAAGAGAGCGAGAAACCCCAGTAGGTAGTTGGGCTTTCCAGCAAGGCAGAGGAAAGGAAGAGACACGGACAGCAGGAACTTCCCAAGGGGTTAGGGGAAAGGGAGATGCCACATGAACATAGAAAGGTGGTAGCTGAAGGGAAGACAAGAGCGAATGTAGACGAAGAGAAAAGGGATGAAGTAAACAGGATCAACGAACAAATAAAGTGTCTACTAACATCTGTGACACTCCTATACATGGAAGGATTGCGGAGGTCATGAGAGCGAACATAATAGTGAAGGCAATGTGCATCACGACGATCGGACAAGGATGGAATGTTCGCTTCTACATAGAGGCTCTCAACCGGGAAAGAACGAAATGCACCAAGGCATAAACGCACTCCCTGGTGATGGATGGGATTAAGGCTGG
>WNWK01015897.1:0-46435 GCA_009830355.1 Cherax destructor | reverse complement strand
ATGTATGTGTATATGTATATGTGTGTGTGTGTGTGTGTGTGTGACCCAACAATTAAAATTTGCACCAATAACTCATTACAGTTGTGGCTGGGGTAGACTAATAGATTGCTCATTGCTTTATAATTTGTTCATGAGTGCAACCATGTACAGACGTAAGTAAATTTACTTACATGATTCATTACCTTGTAACTAGTGAATTCATTACCATTGTACCTTGTTCAGCTATCAAAACTTTGGGGCCCAGTCTCTGGACCCTATATACACCTCTGTAATCTGCAAATACCTTTGTAACTTGTCATGATTGTGACCATCTGAGTTCATTACCTTTGTAACTTGCTCAGCTATCAAACTTTGAGGTCCAGTTCCTGGACCCATTATGTACCTCTGTAATCTTTTGACTACCGCCCACAGGATGGGTATGGGGTGCATAATAAAGATATCAAACTAAACTAACAACTCATGGTGGAGCGCTCAGCCACCGGGGTTCATGGACCACCTGGGAGGATAAGTTCACTCCCAAGTGGCATAGATCACATTCCTTGGATCAAGAGACCCTCACCACCACATTCAAGGAACCTCTCCAGGCCACCACTCTTACCACCAGAGTACTAGTGGTATTATTATACCACTAGTACTCTACATTAAGGTCAGATTATTGTACCACTAGTACTCTACATAAAGGGCAGATTGTTGTACCATTAGTACTCTACATGAAGAACAGATTATTGTAACACTAGTATCCTACATGAGGGGCAGATTACTGTACCACTAGTAGGCTACGTGAAGGGCAGATTATTGTACCACTAGTACCCTACATGAAGGGCAGATTACTGTACCACTAGTACCCTACATGAAGGGCAGATTATTGTACCACTAGTACCCTACATGAAGGGCAGATTATTGTACCACAAGTACCCTACATGAAGGGCAGATTATTGTATCACTAGTACCCTAAAAGAAGGGAAGATTATTTTAACATTCAGGGAAGTGCTAAACCCGTTTGGGTCATAATAACAAATTGGCCTATGGGTCGCATTCATTTCTCATCATATACAGTATTATATTCATGTGTGGAGTTAGTCCAGTAGGAATAGGCCTATTTAGGGCTGTTTCTGCTGGCCTATGGTTTAGTGTTAAATTCATGTGGGAGATTTAATCCAGTAGGGATAAGCCTATTTAGGGGGTGTTCCTGCTAGCCTATGGGTCAGTATTACATTCATGGGGGAGACTTAAGTAATAAGATAAGTGCAGATAAAAAAAAGAGTTTAAAGAAGCAGCTTGGGTTTCCAGAGAGCGCAGTAAGACCCTTGTGAGTTTGCCACTGACTTTTTATTGTAATAATAATAAATGGGTTACCATGTAAAGTTTTGAGCCAGCAGAAACAGGCTTAAATAAACTTGTCCCTGCTGGTATTAAGGTCAATCACAAGTAGTTTTATAATAATGCTTGCATACGTAATTTTTACCATTATTATTACAATCAAAACCAAGCACTAAGCCTACTAGGGTCATACAGAGCTGCGCAATTCCTACCAGTGCGATAAAATTAATGAATTCAGAGACAACTCACTCAGAAATGCACAAGATATGTCAAAGTATTTTATATTACAGACAATTCTGGAAAAATACTCTGACTTTGCTTCCAACTGTGACCCCTTGTTGCTGTGTCCCATCTTGGAACATCCTGTCTCTGTCCACCTTGTCGATTCCTCTCAGTATTTTATATGTCGTTATCATATCCTCCCTATCTCCCCTGTCTTCCAGTGTCGTCAGGTGCCCAAGATTGTTCAGGGGCCCTAGATTGTTCAACTGCCTCCCAGCATACATCAGGGGGATTACCAACAAACCCCTGGCTGTCTTCAAGCAGGCACTGGACAGGCACCTAAAGTCGGTACCTGACCAGCCAGGCTGTGATTCGTACGTTGGACTGCGTGCGGCCAGCAGTAACAGCCTGGTTGATCAGGATCTGGTCCAACATAAGGCCTGGTCACAGACCGGGCCGCAGGGGCGTTGACCCCTGGAATTCTCTCCAGGTAAACTCCAGGTTACCTGGAGTTTACCTGGAGAGAGTTCCGGGGGTCAACGCCCCCGCGGCCCGGTCTGTGACCAGGGATCTTGTTGCAAACCTTTGCACTTTCTCTAGTTTCCTTACATGCTTGGCTAGGTGAGGGTTCCAAACTGGCGCTGCATACTCCAATATGGGCCTAACGTACACAGTGTACAGGGTCCTGAATGACTCCTGTGTGTGTGTACTCACCCAATTGTGGTTGCAGGGGTCGAGACTCAGCTCCTGGCCCCGCCTCTTCGCTGTCCGCTACTGGGTCTCTGCTCTCCCTGCTCCATGATCTTTATCATACCTCGTCTTAAAACTATGTATGGTTCCTGCCTCCACTATATCTTTCTCTAGACTATTCCACTTCCTGACTACTCTGTGGCTAAAGAAATGCTTCCTAACATCCCTTTGACTCATCTGAGTCTTCAGCTTCCAGTTGTGTCCCCTTGTTTCTGTGTTCCCTCTCTGGAACATCCTGTCCCTGTCTACCTTTTCGATTCCCCGCAGTATTTTGTATGTCGTTATCATGTCTCCTCTGACCCTTCTTTCCTCCAGTGTTGTTAGTCCTATTTCCCTCAACCTTTCTTCATAGGACAGACCCCTGAGTTGTGGAACTAGCCTTGTCGCAAACCTTTGCACTTTCTCTAGTTTCTTTACGTGCTTGACCAGGTGTGGGTTCCAGACTGGTGCTGCATATTCTAGTATGGGCCTGACGTACACGGTGTACAGTGTCTTGAACGATTCCTTGTTTAGGTAACGGAACGCTAATCTTAGGTTTGCCAGTCGCCCATATGCTGCCGCAGTTATCTGGTTGATGTGTTCCTCCGGAGACGTACTTGGCGTTATACTCACCCCAAGGTCTTTCTCCTTTGCCGAGGTTTGTAGCCCTTGTCCACCTAGCCTGTACTCTGTCAGCGGTCTTCTTTGTCCTTCTCCGATCTTCATGACTTTGCATTTGGTGGGATTGAATTCGAGAAGCCAGTTGCTAGACCAGATGTCAAGCTTGTCCAGGTCTGTTTGAAGTCCTGCTTGGTCCTCTTCCGATGTGATTCTCCTCATTAATTTCACATCATCTGCGAACGTGAGTTGTACCTGACTAGTTTGTGCTACTAGGTCAGATGCCGTGCTCCTTCCTTAAGTGAATGTAACCTGACCTGGCTGGGTCAGGGCATTGGCTTAAGCCGGCGGGAGACTTGGACCTGCCTCGCATGGGCCAGTAGGCCTGCTGCAGTGTTCCTTCTTTCTTATGTTCTTATGTTCTTAACAGAGACACTTCTGAGTCTATCCCATCCGTCATGTCGTTTACATATACCAAGAATAACACTGGTCCTAGGACTGACACCTGCGGTACGCCGCTCGTCACAGGCGCCCACTGTGATACCTCATCACGCACCATGACCCGTTGTTGCCTCCCTGTGAGGTATTCCCTGATCCATTCCAGTGCCCTTCCTGTTATACATGCTTGTTCTTCCAACTTCTTTACTAATCTCATGTGAGGAACTGTGTCGAAGGCCTTCCTGCAGTCCAGGAAAATGCAATCAACCCACCCTTCTCTTTCTTGCCTTACCTCTGTTACTTTATCATAGAACTCTAGGAGGTTTGTTACACATGATTTGCCTTCCCGGAATCCATGCTGTCTGGTGTTTATTATCCTGTTCAGCTCGAGGTGCTCCACCATTCTTTTCCTGAAGATTTTCTCCAGGACTTTGCACACTATACATGTGTGTGTGTGTGTGTGTGTGTGTGTTAGTTACCATTTTGCCCTAGGCACATGTCGATTAGACACTAGGCCTGTTGTATGTATGTGTGTGTGTGTTGTCTCTCAACGTGCTAGTGACACCCCTGCCTTTCATTGGGGGGATGTTGCATCGTCTGCCGAGTCTTTTGCTTTCGTAGGGAGTGACTCTCGTGTGCAAGTTTGGTACTAATCCCTCTAAGATTTTCCAAGTGTATATAATAATGTATCTCTCCCGCCTGTATACTAGGGAGTACAGGTTTAGGAACTTCAAGCGTTCCCACTAATTGAGGTGGTTTATCGCAGTTATGCGTGCTATGAAGGTTCTCTCTGTGAAGGGCCCCTACTTAGACGAGATGGGTCCTACACAGATGACAGCAAGGAAATGAGTGAGCTACTCGGGTCCCATTATGACTCAGTTTTTAGCGAGCCGATAACCAGACTGAGAGTCGAAGACCTAAATTAATTTTTTATGAGAGGGACACAGAATTTGGTAGACTCAAACCTATCTGATATTATCCTGACGCCAAATGACTTCGAAAAAGCGATAAATGACATGCCCATACACTCTGTCCCAGGCCCAGACTCATGGTTAGTTAGTTAGCTTGATATCTTTATTATGCACCCCATACCCATCCTGTGGGCGACACAGACTCATGGAACTCCATGTTTCTTCAAGAACTGCATGGACGCAGGGGTCGTCCCACAGCTGCTAAAAACAACAGACATAGCCCCACTCCACAAAGGGCGCAGTAAAACAATAGGAAAGAACTACAGACCAATTGCACTAACATCCCATATCATAAAAATCTTTGAAAGGGTTCTAAGAAGCAAGATCGCCACCCATCTAGATACCCATCAGTTACACAACCCAGGGTAACACGGGTTTAGAGCAGGTCGCTCCCACCTGTCCCAGCTACTGGATCACTATGATAAGGTCCTGGATGATGTAGAGGATAAACATAATACAGATGTAGTATACACAGACTGCAAAAGATTTCAACAAGTGTGACCATGGTGTAATAGCGCACAAAATGCTTGATAAAGGAATAACAGGAAAAGTTGGTAGATGAATCTATAACTTCCTGACAAATAGAACACAAAGAGTAATAGTATACAGAGTAAAGTCTGACGCAGCTACGGTGAAAAGCTCTGTTCCACAAGGCACAGTACTCGCTCCAATTCTATTCCTCATCCTCATATTTGACATAGCCAGAGATATAAGCCATAGCTCCGTGTCTTCCTTTGTGGATGACACCCGGATTGCCATGACAGTGACATCCATCGAAGACACCACAAGACTCCAAGCGGACATAAACCAAATCTTCAAATGGGCCACTCAAAACAATGTGGATTTCAATGAAGAGAAATTTTAATTACTCAGAGATAGATTTTGCCCCCGAAGTGGCTAGTTTATTGTGCACCCCATATCCATCCTGTGGACGGTAGCGCAAGAGCATATGGATACACAAAAGGCCTAGGCACTAGGCCCCAAAAGGGTTAACAACTGTACATTTGGATTTATATCTACATTTCACTTATCTGTTACAAGCAAATTTAGGAAATTTGCTTAGTATAACTGGTATCTTATTTTCATGAATAAGATATCTTGACATGTCACATAGGTTATTATACTGTCTATCTCTATATTTCTCAATAAGTGGACAATTAAGCACATAGTGTACAACTACTCAGATATGGAAAACTTGAAAAAATTAAAACTGCATCAGGGTATACGACAAATTCTAACCATACAATAGAGCGAAAAAGTAATGTGAAGGACCTGGGAGTGATAATGTCAGAGGATCTCGCCTTCAAAGACCACAACAATATATCTACCGCATCTGCTAGGAAAATGATAGGATGGATAATAAGAACCTTCAAAACTAGGGACGCCAAGCCCATGATGATTCTCTTCAAATCGTTTGTTCTCTCTAGGCTGGAATACTGCTGTACACTAACTGCCCCCTTCAAGGCAGGCGAAATTGTTGACCTGGCGAGTGTACAAAGAACTTTCACAGCACATATAAGTACAATAAGGCACCTAAATTACTGGGAATGGTTGAAGGCCGTTGATTTGTATTCCCTGGAGCGCAGGCGAGAAAAATACATGATAATATACACTTGGAAAATCCTAGAGGGATTAGTACCAAATTTGCACACGAAAATTACTCCCCATGAAAGCAAAAGGCTCGGCAAAAGATGCAACATTCCCCCCAATGAAAAGCAGGGGCTCCACGAGTACACTGAGAGACAACACAATAAGTGTCCGGGGCCCAAGACTGTTCAACTGCCTTCCAGCATACATAAGGGTGATTACCAATAGACACCTGGCTGTCTTCAAGAAGGCACTGGACAGGCACCTAAAGTCAGTACCTGACCAACCAGGCTGTTGTTCGTACGTCAGTTTGCGTGCGGCCAGCAGTAACAGCCTGGTTTATCAGACCCTGATCCACTACGAGGCCTGGTCTCAGACCGAGCCGCGGGGGCGTTGACCCCCGAAACCCTCTACAGGTAAACTCCAGGTTATAGGTTAGGGTAGGGTAGGTTAGGTTCGATTAGGATATAAGTTACATTAGCTTAAGTTATAAGTTAGGTTATAGGTTAGGTTTAGGTTAGGTTAAGTTATAGATTGCTTTAGGTAATTAGGTTAGGTTAGGTTATAAATTAGGTTAGCTTATAGGTTAAGTTAGGTTAGGTTAAGTTTGGTTAGGTTTATTTGTCAGGTTAGGTTAGATTAGATATAGGTTATAGGTTAGGCTTTGTTAGGTTAGCTTAGGTTAGGTCAGGTTATGTTAGGTTAGGCAAGGTCAGGTTAGGTTTGGTCAGGTTAGGTTAAGTCAAGTCAGGTTGCATTTGGTTAGGTCAGGTTAGGGGGGTTATATTAGGTTAGGTTAGGTTATGTTCGGTTAGGATGGGGTAGGTTAGGTTAGATTATAATTATAGGTTAGCTTAGGTTAGGTTAGGTTTGGTTAGGTTAGGTTAGGTTATAGGTAAGGCTAGGTTAGGGTATAGGATTGAATAGGTTATGTTAGGTTAAGTTGGATTATAGGTTAGGTTTGGTTATCTTAGGATAGGTTATAGGTTAGGTTAGGTTGGTTTAGGTTAGGTTATAGGTTAGCTTAGGTTAGGTTGTTATGCAGGGTTCTGCATGCCATTGTAAGGTATATATAGTGGAGAAGTGTGCCATAATTTGTATGAACTATGACATAATTGTAAATCATAATAGTATGAATGTTATAATTGTAAAGCTTAATCTTGTAATTCATACTGTGCATTTAGGGGTACTGTAAAGTACTTTAGACTGTAAATGTTGTTATGCAGAACCCCGCATAACACCCCCACCCCTAGACCATAGGTCTCCTCTGCTAGCGGGATCCACACGGACACCGCTAGGCAAAAGGAAAAAAAAAGAAACAAGGTAAACCCTACCCTAAGGTCCGAGACAACGGGCAGACATTACAACAGGAGAACTTCTGCCATACAATCATGGACTTTTGTTACTACAAATACTAGACTGCGGACATGTGAAACTCGCCTAACATAAAAGTGATCAAGTTATATGCCAAATGAGCCCACAGTCACGCTCTTACTACAACTATGTTACGAAAATGTACCATCACAACACAGTGCTCACCGGCCAAGCACTGCCTTAATGCATTTTACATAAATTACAGCAAGCAACCTTATAAACTAATGAGTTAACTTCTTTGTACATAGTACCCTGAGAAGTGCCATTTATTAACATAACACAAGTGCTAAGTATCACAACTATTGTTTACCCATCTACATCGATACGTGTCAGTAATGTTGCAAGACAGACCAAAAATATGTATGACACCACAAAAAAAAAAAAAACTGAAAATGAACACTTTCCAAGAGTAGTGAAAAGAAAGAGAAAAAGTTTTACTTATTAAATTGTACGTAGAAAGAAAGATCACATTATCATCCCCATCTCACAGCAATCTTTAGTAAAGAAAACTGGTTCCCCATGACACACCTCTGCGAGAATCAGGAGAGCACGGGGGAGGAAAAATATCAGGCCCCAAAATCCGGGTGAATAGTCACATAAATTTTGTTGGCGGGACTGTGGCCATAAGACACTGGAGTCATCACCAAAGACCCTCAAAAAGGTGGACCTACCAGGCCGGCACCTACATGTCATTCCAAGGACCCTGGAGTCACCCCAGTGGTGATCCAAAAAAAAAGAAAAAAAGAAAAAGAGTCCTGGAGAAGCAAAACACCTCGGATCATGCGACATAACCCAAAAAGTGGGGGGCATCACTGCCAGCCCCACATTCACCCAAAACTTTAGGTCCAACAGCCCCTATACCAACATAAAACACAGGTGAGGCATACCAGCCAACACCTAAAAAAAACAGAGCATACCTTACCTAGGCATGGCACCTGATGTAACTACCCCCAAAACACACAATAGGGAATTCTGATACCTCCAACTCCGCTCAACCTGCCCTTCTCCTTTGGGTGGTCCAAGGTTCCATCTACTCGTCTACCGGAAATCACTGCAAAACAAGAACAGATAAGTGACCTATACACTACATTGTGTAAGGTTATAAATTAGGTTATCGGTTAGGTTAGGTTAGGTTAGGTTATAGGTTAGGTTACGTTATAGGTTAGTTTAGGTTAGGTTACGTTATAGGTTAGTTTAGGTCAGGTTACGTTATAGGTTAGTTTAGGTTAGGTTACATTATAGGTTAGTTTAGGTTAGGTTACATTATAGGTTAGTTTAGGTTAGTTTAGGTTAGGTTACGTTATAGGTTAGTTTAGGTTAGGCTACGTTATAGGTTAGTTTAGGTTAGGTTACGTTATAGGTTAGTTCAGGTTAGGTTACGTTATAGGTTAGTTTAGGTTAGGTTACGTTATAGGTTAGTTTAGGTTAGGTTACGTCATAGGTTAGTTTAGGTTAGGTTACTTTAGGTTATAAGTTAGGTTAGGTTCGGTTATAAGTTAGGTTTGGTTTGGTCAGGTTAGATTATACGTTAGGTTAGGATATAGGTTAGGTTAGGTTATAGGTTAGGTTAGGTTAGGTTTATGTTAGGTTAGGTTTGGGTTAGGTTAGGTTATACGTTAGGTTAGGATAGGTTAAGTTAGGATATAGGATAGGTTATATGTTAGGTTAGGTTAGGTTAGGTTAAGTTAGGTTAGGTTAGTTTAGGTTAGATTAGTTTAGGATAGGTTAGGTTAGCTTAGAGTTTAGGTTGTAGGTTAGGATATAGGTTAGGTTTGGTTATAGGTTTGGTTAGGTTAAGTTAGGTTAGCTTAGAGTTTAGGTTGTAGGTTAGGATATAGGTTAGGTTTGGTTATAGGTTTGGTTAGGTTAAGTTAGGTTAGCTTAGAGTTTAGGTTGTAGGTTAGGATATAGGTTAGGTTTGGTTAGGTTAAGTTAGGTTAGGTTAGGTTATTGGTGAGGTTAAGTTAGGTTATAGGTTAGATTAGGTCAGGTTAAGTTAGGATATAGGTTAGGTAACAGGAGATTGTGACCGAGCTAGGTGATTACGCCTTCCTTTCTGGCGAATACCTTATCAACTGAGATAAGGTTGACGAGATGCCAGTCTTCACCTTCACAATCAATGACATCGACTACGAACGGACCAGACCTGAGCTGGTCATCGACGTGGGTCACGAGATGGGGCGGTAGTGAGATAACCGAAAGGTGAATGAAGTATAGAAAGATCATGAAGAAAAAGAAGTCACAATGGGTGAGATGAAGACACAAGAAATAAAGAAGTTGCGAAGGTTATTAAATCAGTAGGGATGGTGAGAGATCGCGAGGGTATCAGTATCTTACGTTGGTTAAGGAACACCCTTTTTATCTTTTGTTATTTATAAACGACGAATTACATTATATAAAGACCAAGAAAGGGGCAAAACATAAAACCACACTGAGTGATCACAACACTCAATATAGAGAACCCAGTCCACCTCGCTTTAAACTCACTTCTCTCTCCTTCCTTCCGATGCACAGAAAGTGGATGAGACAGGCATCAAAACTTGCATACTAGGGCATCATGGGCCTCGACTTGGGAAGCATAGATGCCTGGATCTTAGGAGACACCTTCATCGACCGTAACTTCACCGAATTTGACGTCGAAAAGAAGCGTATTGGCTTTGCAAAGTTAATTTAAGCTAGCAGCAGTAGCAGCTCCACCTTCCCCACAAAAGATTGAATCAACAATGCGAATCTGTCAGAGGCAGTTTCCTTTTGAATATATTCCAGTTTTCCTATCATGTCTTAAAATGGTAGCTTGATGTGAGGGACAGTGGTGAGTGGGATCACGAGTTAGGTTTTTAGGTTGATATTTTTATTATGCACCCCATACCCATCCTGTGGGCGGTCCGGGATCACGAGAGGCTGTGAAAAGTGAGACGGATGACTAGTGGCTTTGAGAGACGAGTTTCATGACTAGTAGCTGTAAGAGCAGGATTACAACTGACAGAGGTGAGTGTGGTGAGTAACTGACAGGCGAGTGTGGTTAGTAACTGACAGGTGAGTGTGGTGGCTCATTGACAGGTGAGTAACTGACAGGTGAGTGTGGTAACTGACAGGTGAGTGTGGTAACTGACAGGTGAGTGTGGTAACTGACAGGTGAGTGTGGTGAGTAACTGACAGGTGAGTGTGGTGAGTAACTGACAATTGAGTGTGGTGAGTAACTGACAGATGAGTGTGGTGAGTAACTGACAGGTGAGTGTGGTGAGTAACTGACAGGTGAGTGTGGTGAGTAACTGACAGGTGAGTGTGGTGAGTAACTGACAGGTGAGTGTGGTGAGTAACTGACAGGTGAGTGTGGTGAGTAACTGACAGGTGAGTGTGGTGAGTAACTGACAGGTGAGTGTGGTGAGTAACTGACAGGTGAGTGTGGTGAGTAACTGACAGGTGAGTGTGGTGAGTAACTGACAGGTGAGTGTGGTGAGTAACTGACAGGTGAGTGTGGTGAGTAACTGACAGGTGAGTGTGGTGAGTAACTGACAGGTGAGTGTGGTGAGTAACTGACAGGTGAGTGTGGTGAGTAACTGACAGGTGAGTGTGGTGAGTAACTGACAGATGAGTGTGGTAACTGACAGGTGAGTGTGGTGAGTAACTGACAGGTGAGTGTGGTGAGTAACTGACAGGTGAGTGTGGTGAGTAACTGACAGGTGAGTGTGGTGAGTAACTGACAGGTGAGTGTGGTGAGTAACTGACAGGTGAGTGTGGTGAGTAACTGACAGGTGAGTGTGGTGAGTAACTGACAGGTGAGTGTGGTGAGTAACTGACAGGTGAGTGTGGTGAGTAACTGACAGGTGAGTGTGGTGAGTAACTGACAGGTGAGTGTGGTGAGTAACTGACAGGTGAGTGTGGTGAGTAACTGACAGGTGAGTGTGGTGAGTAACTGACAGGTGAGTGTGGTGAGTAACTGACAGGTATGTTGCCACTCAGCTTTGGTGGCGTGCGGATGGGTTCTCTCTGTTGGTAGCCCTCTGGCGGGGAAAATTGTGAACTACACAATGGCGGCTGGATACCTGAACAGAATCAACACAGTCTGCGTTGAGCTCTTGCAAGGCACCATTTTGGGACATGCAGCAGAAGTTCTCTTACCCCGTATCATTCGTGAGACCTACGACATTATGGACGAGGATTTGTACGGAGTATCCTTAAACGGAGCCTCGCGTATGTTTGTCAAGTTGACATCGTCTGCTGCCTACGAGGAAGTGGTGGCCAAGCACCAGGAGGTACGATACCAGGTGACGCCGACCGTGGCCGTGTGCCTTCATGATGTGTCACGTACGTTCACTTGGCTTACCCTACGTAACGTGCCATTTGAATCAGATGATTATGTAATCAAGAGCGCTTTTGCAAAGTATGGGACTGTGCATTATAGGGCAGGACGGTGGAACGAAGGTCCGTATGTAGGTAAGCCGAACGCCACATATTCCATGAAGATGACTCTACAACACCCTGTTCCTTCGTATGTGGTGCTGGCGGCCTTCCGCACACAGCTATATGTCACGTATCCTGGTCAGCGGCGTACGTGCCGGCTGTGCGCATCGTATGATCACATAGCCAGTCAGTGTGATCGTCGGCGGAACCCTGCCACCGCGAAGGAGCCATCGGCAAAATCAGAGACGTCTGAGGCGGCACATCAGTGGACAAGAAGTGACGTACCCGTACAGCAGGCTTGGAGCGACGAGGTGGAGTTACAAGCATTGGTGGAGGAGACGTGTGTGACCCTAACAGGTGGGGGTGTCTGGCGGTGACGTGGGTGAAATCGAAGGAGATCAGATGGATGCAGGTGGCGCCATGAGTGATGTGGGACATATCTCCCAGGTTTTCCCGGAGTTCTTTCAAGTACCGGAAGAGTGTGTAGCACCGCCCTCATCACCAGCGGGGTCGGAAACTGAGAATAATTGTATAAGGGGAGGTATAGACACCCCAGAAGCGGCGACGACTCTAGTAGATGTGGAGGTGCATCCTGTGGGACTGACTGCAAGTGAGATGGTGGTCGATGCAGGTTCCTGTAACCGTGCAGCGGACGTGTCGGATGGTGAGGATGATATTACCCCGGGTCAACGCACAGGGAAAAAAACGTGGACGGGGCCACTAGGCCGCGATTGCTCATCCACACAACAGCAAGGGCGTGTAGTAGAGCAGAGTGAGACTGAGTCGTCTGAGGTAGGGCAGTGTAATCAGCCCCGTAAAGTATCCAGAGGGAAACCTCCTATTTTCAATTCCAGTGTGTGACCATTAATGTGAATGGTTTGAATGATGCGTATAAAAGGTGTGAATTCGAGCAGTTCTTGCGACAGTATGATGTCGACGTAGCCTTCGTTCAAGAACATAACTTTCGTGTTGTGGATGACTTGCGTGTGCGTGGTTACGTGGTATATGGAGCGCATTCATTACGATTGAAAGGTGGAGTGGCAGTGTTAATTCGCGAAACCAGTCCTTTCCGGTGTCGACGGAGTGTCGCGAGTCCCGATGGTCGGGTAGTTCGCGTTGAAGGATGGTGGGGAACTGTGAACGTAGGGTTTCTTGGTGTCTACGGACCCGCCGATAGCGACGTGCGAGTGAAAAACGCGTTCTTCGTGAAACGCTAGTTTATCAGTTCCGGTCACTGCCCGTGGTCACAGTCGTGGGTGGTGACTGGAATTGTGTAGCGAGACGAAGGGATGTTGAACCATGGGGTCATGGATTTTATTCAGAATTTTAGGCGATTTAATACGTGGAGTACGGTTGCGAGACGTTAGCGGAGACATTGCGGGAGGAGTAGCTCACACGTACGTGCGGCGAGAATATGCCGCAAGACTTGATCGAGTGTATGTAACGTCACTAGTGGTTGTCATGAGCGTGGTAACGTGCGCGGTCCCTTTTACTGATCATCGGGCAGTGGTGACGCGATTGTCGTGGGAGGGCTTACCACGTTTATTTCCGAGGTATTGGAAGTTAAATGTTAGCTTATTACGAGAGCAGGAAATACGTGTATTGTTTGCTAGTATGTGGAAGCAAGTGTGGGGAAATAGGAAGCATCTCGGGAGTGTGGTGCAATGGTGGGACAGCGAGGGTAAACCCGCCGTTCAGACATTCTTTCGTTCAGTGGGTAAGGAGGTCAGCAGGTTGCGGTATGGTAGGTTGAACTATCTCAAGTCTCAACTGCAAGAATGTTATATGCCGCAGGCGACGTATCCAGTGGCGTCTATACGTGCATTGAAAGAGGAGATCCGCGAATTACAAAATGAGTTGTTCAATGGATCCCGAGTAGCAGCTGGTTTAGAAGAGGTTTTGTGGGGCAATCAGCCGTCGGCTTACGTTCTTCGCGAGCAGGGCAAACGTCGTACGGCGATGACTCTAACGAGTTTACGAGTTCAGCAAGAGGTGGGAGAGTACGCCGTAGGGACGGTACTCACGAGTACTGAAGGCATGGGGGCTTATGCAGACGAGCATTTTCGCTCGACGTGCGACAGTCACGGCGTCTGTCGTGAAGCTTTAGAAGTAGTTAAGGATTGGGAAGCGAGTCAGCTAAGTGAAGACGATCGGCGAGAACTTGGTGCACCCATTCATACTGAGGAGGTGTGGGCGGCACTCAGTGGGATGAATGTTGGTAAGTCGCCGGGAAGCGACGGTTTCCCATGTGAGTTTTACTTAAGGGTTTTGGGAGGTGTTAAAAAGAGTTTCTTGTGCGTTTGATAAACGAAATGAGGGTGAGTGGCCAGCTAGGTGACTCGCAGAGTACAGGAATCGTGGACCTGGTTCCTAAAAAGGCGGAGTGTGCGGAGCTATCTGATTATCGAGTAATAACACTGTTGAACGCAGATTATAAATTATTCGCCAAGGTGTTGGCGAATAGATTGAAGACGGTATTGGACAAGGTCTTACACAGTGGACAATATGGGGTACCAGGGCGTTCGATGCGTCATGGTCAGGGGTGTATTAGTGATTTTATCATGGATTGTCAGCAGCATCGCGGTGGTGGTAGTATTCTCGCATTGGATTGGAAAGCTGCGTTCGATAACGTTGAACGTACAGCGTTATGGGAGTTGATGGAACGACAAGGGTTTGGAAATGGCATAATACAGTGGACACAAACTTTGTATCGGGGGGCAAGTTTCCGGGTTCAAGTTAATGGAAGATTAGGGCGTCGCCTAGAGTTGAGGCGCGGGATCCGTCAGGGTTGCCCGTTATCCCAAATACTATTCGCGGTAACCAGTTATCATTTAGTACCACGGCCTTTCTTCCCAACGTGCGAGCCGATGGATATCGTAGGCTACGTTGAT
This sequence comes from Cherax destructor, assembly GCA_009830355.1. Lineage (NCBI taxonomy): Eukaryota > Metazoa > Arthropoda > Malacostraca > Decapoda > Parastacidae > Cherax > Cherax destructor. Next base: position 31,881 of record WNWK01015897.1, on the reverse strand, counting down.
GACACGACTATCCTGGTGCGAGATGTAAAAAGTCTAATTGGGATGTCCGATGTGATTGGTGTATACGGTACCGCGACAGGGATGAGAAGTAATGTTAGTAAGTCAGGGTTGTGGTTAGTGTGGTCCTGGAGGAAGGAATGGATGCCTTCTACTTGTTCATGGACAGCTAACCATATGTGGTATTATACATACAGATAGTATCAGGGATGCACAAGTATTGAATTCACGAGCGGTAGCAGAGAAAGTTATTACAAAGGATAGGGACGCTGCGCGCTGGAGGGTTAACTCTACGACAGCGTGTCATAATAAATCCAATTGTGTATTGTTTTCTAAAGTATGGCACGTGGTGCGGATCTTAAATCGGGTGTATCGGTATATTTGGGGGAGCGGTTGTCATTGGATGCGTCGTGATGTGGTGTCTTTACCTGAACGGCGGGGAGGGATAGGATTGATCGATTTTCCGCGGATGATGTTATGGGTATTTGTTAAGAACACTGGTGCGTATGTTAGGCAGCGAGAGAGGTGGTCTAGCGGGTGCATATCAACACATTTGTGTGTGGGTACGGGGAAAAGATCGACAGCTTAGCATAGACATGTTACGCGTTTTGGCATTCCTTCCCGACCCGCGGCGGTGTAAGTTGCGCGTTTTAACTCGGGTGGGACTGCAGTGCAGGGTGGCGCCGGTACAAGGCATATATCCGTTGTATGCGTGGAGTGAAATATGGCAGTTTTAGCATCAGTTGCGGCTACGACCTGTCGTGCGAGAAGTAATATTCAAGTTTATCCACGATATTTTGCCGTCGGGAGCGGTCCTGTGTAACAGACGTCTTCGAGAGGAGCCACATTGCGTATTTTGCGGCGAAGTAGAGACTGTTTATCATGCAATTTATTTCTGTAATTGTTTAGAATCGGTACGTACGTGGTTGGGTAGAGTAATACGTTGGGTAGGCGGCGGTCAGTTATCTCCTTTGCATGCCTTGAGTCTCGACGTGGGAGGAGTGCAGTCAGACGTAAGACGTGCGCTAGGGTATTTGATTACAGATTACATATATATGTGGTGGGTGCTCCGTGCGGAGAGTGGCGATGAGCGGATACATGGCATTAGTGCAGTAATGTATAGAACCAAATGTCGGACGAGAGAGATTTTCGGAAACCGGTGGGAATCTAGTTTCCCTGCTCCTTACCGTGCGTTCCGCGTCACGGATTTGCATGCGATGAAGGCTCCGAGGCCGTGAAAAGGCTGTTTTTTGTGAACATGAGATTGGAGTATGTAAGTGGCAGATACAGTGGAGTCCAGGCAAACCAGTGTAACCCTCAGCGTGTTTGTCTCCGTTGTGACCTTGTGTAACCCTTTGTTGTAAGATATCTGTGTTAGTGAATCTATTATTTTTATTATATGTATTATATTGTACATGCTCAATTAGTACATTACTATCACGTAGGGTGATTGTGTATATTACAGAGTACTCGGATACCCTGACTTTGCTCCCTGTAAATAAAGCATTGACACGTGTGTGTGTGTGTGTGTGTGTGTATGTATATATGTGTGTATGTGTATGTGTGTATGTATATACATGTATGTGTGTGTATGCGTGTGTGTATGTATGTGTATATGTATATGTGTGTGTGTGTGTGTGTGACCCAACAATTAAAATTTGCACCAATAACTCATTACAGTTGTGGCTGGGGGTAGACTAATAGATTGCTCATTGCTTTATAATTTGTTCATGAGTGCAACCATGTACAGACGTAAGTAAATTTACTTACATGATTCATTACCTTGTAACTAGTGAATTCATTACCATTGTACCTTGTTCAGCTATCAAAACTTTGGGGCCCAGTCTCTGGACCCTATATATACCTCTGTAATCTGCAAATACCTTTGTAACTTGTCATGATTGTGACCATCTGAGTTCATTACCTTTGTAACTTGCTCAGCTATCAAACTTTGAGGTCCAGTCCCTGGACCCATTATGTACCTCTGTAATCTTTTGACTACCGCCCACAGGATGGGTATGGGGTGCATAATAAAGATATCAAACTAACACTCGGGTACTCTGTGTTAAGTATTTAGTGTGTTTTGAGGTATTAGACCTCCTTGTACATATATTTCATGTCATTCTTTCTTTGGTATTTTAAGATACCGTAAAGGATGGTATCATTTAGTTTGTATTAGGGTGAGTCAGGAGTGGGGGGGGGGGTTCATGGAGTGGTGAGCGCCAAGAGAGGGGGAGTAATATGTCCAGTATATACGATCTCAGTCTTGGGATCTGGTGGCTTTGTTTAACTCACTGATAAGTAATCTCCCTTTGTGTGAGAACTAAAGTCTGAGTGAGGAGGTCTTAGGGTGTATAAGTATGTAGTGGTATAGTTCTTATTTCATATGTGTAATTTAGTTTCACGTCATAATATTTCTCGCATGTATGTATGACAAGTTTAAATAAAATATAAAAAAAAAATTAACTGACAGGTGAGTGTGGTGAATAACTGACAGGTGAGTGTGGTGAATAACTGACAGGTGAGTGTGGTGATTAACTGACAGGTGAGTGTGGTGAATAACTGACAGGTGAGTGTGGTGAATAACTGACAGGTGAGTGTGGTGAATAACTGACAGGTGAGTGTGGTAACTGACAGGTGAGTAACTGACAGGTGAATGAGTAACTGACAGGTAAGTAGGATGACGAGTAACTGCCAAGACTAATTTTGTTCGGTTGCGACAATAAGATGCAAAAGTCATCTTATCTACTTTCCAATTATCTCAACAAATTTTATTATAACCGACGACTTCGCCAATGTTGGTTGTAAAATTATCCTATTGCAATCTCCGTGGTTGAGTGGTTACAACTTTGGAGCTGGTGCGTTCAGGGCCATGGGTCTAGTCTCTGCCCAGTATTGTTTATTCACTGACACCCTCAAAATTAAACTTTTCATTGAAAATGAGTAAAAATTTTGGTTTTCCACAAAACATAACTTGAGACCTCACCTAACCTTGCGATAATGAACGTAGTTTGTTTTAACTTACTTCTACTCATTTTAAGACAAAATCGCAGATTTGGCGTTTTGGACGCTATCCACGAATGAAGCTTACCTTCCTACGTGATTCCTTTAACCACTCAGCTACAGAAGTCTCAAAATGTTAAGTAGCCTGCTTGCAAGCCATGTTTCTTCCTCAAGTCGGGCACACCAGTGAGCCTCAAGCATGGTCTTCACCAGCTATACTGTAGCTGAGCTAAGCCACACTCAGGGATAGTATAAAAATATTAGAGAAATCGGAAGGTCCTGAATAGCTGATCGTGTGGCTCAGTCTTTTTGTTAATTGACATGACCTGAAAACCTCCCTCCCTCCTTTCTGTTAGTGTGACTGTAAATGGTCCAAGTCGGACCGAAACGTCGTCGTAAACGCCTTTCTTCAATTGCGGGTTATTGGTGTATTGTTCCAGTTACGGTATTGTGCCTTTTTTGTTATTACTTTTAGAAATGTGACATAACCAAAGCCGTATATGAAGGACGATGGGAAGAAAATCGAGAAACTGAATAGCTTGTAATGCATTTCAGAAGTGTATTTTTGATGGCTCTTATATTCTCAGGTCATTCAAACACAGTTATCTTTATACATATATCATAAATCTCCAAGTACATCAGTCACAAAACATTTGTATTAGTCACGTGCCATATAAAACGGTTCACACTTGTCATATTTTGTTATTGTTGTCTTTGCTGTTGTTGCTGCTGTCCTTGTTATTCCTCTCCCGCTCTTTCCACCAATAACATGTAATTGTCATTTTTGCTTCATGTATGTGTCTGTGGGGGAGGGCGTATTTTTTTTTTTAAAGTTTAAAAAAATACAATTTGTGGAAACAACTGACGGACTCTGAAAAAATACTTAAGGTAAGTGAATAGTCTACAATAGGAAGGCTTCACAAACAGCATACAGCTGATGACATCTACGCAGTCTTATTACAAAAGCGCTGTCTTTAATCCTCCCTATTGAGAGCCTCGTAACTCAGTCAAAAAGCTCTGGACTTGTTATCAGTCAAGACCACGGTTCGAGTCCCTGTCCATTATTCTGGTTATTCAATGACAATCGTTCGTGTGTGTGTGTGTATGTGTGTGTGTGTGTGTGTGTGTTAGTAACTATTTTGTCCTAGGCACATGTCGATTAGACACTAGGCCTGTTGTATGTGTGTGTGTGTAAGGAAACACTTCGAAATGTTTCCGCCCCGCCGGGAATTGAACCCGGGCCCGTGTACTCACCTAATTGTACTCACCTAATTGTGGTTACAGGGGTCGATACTCAGCTCCTGGCCCCGCCTCTTCGCTGTCTGCTACTGGGTCTCTGCTCTCCCTGCTCCATGAGCTTTATCATACCTTGTCTTAAAACTATGTATGGTTCCTGCCTCCACTATATCTTTCTCTAGACTATTCCACTTCGTGACTACTCTGTGGCTGAAGAAATGCTTCCTAACATCCCTTTGACTCATCTGAGTCTTCAGCTTCCAGTTGTGTCCCCTTGTTTCTGTGTTCCCTCTCTGGAACATCCTGTCACTGTCTACCTTGTCAATTCCCCGCAGTATTTTGTATGTCGTTATCATGTCTCCTCTGACCCTTCTTTCCTCCAGTGTTGTTAGTCCTATGTCCCTCAACCTTTCTTCATAAGACAGACCCCTGAGTTGTGGAACTAACCTTGTCGCAAACCTTTGCACTTTCTCTAGTTTCTTTACGTGCTTGACCAGGTGTGGGTTCCAGACTGGTGCTGCATATTCTAGTATGGGCCTGACGTACACGGTATACAGTGTTATGAACGATTCCTTGTTAAGGTAACGGAACGCTAATCTTAGGTTTGCCAGTCGCCCATATGCTGCCGCAGTTATCTGGTTGATGTGTGCCTTCGGAGACGTGCTTGGCGTTATACTCACTCCAAGGTCTTTCTCCTTTGCCGAGGTTTGTAGCCTTTGTCCGCCTATTTTGTACTCTGTCAGCGGTCTTCTTTGCCCTTCTCCGATCCTCATGACTTTGCATTTGGAGGGATTGAATTCGAGAAGCCAATTGCTAGACCAGATGTCGAGCTTGTCCAGGTCTGTTTGCAGCCCTGCCTGGTCCTCTTCCGATGTGATTCTCCTCATTATCTTCACATCATCCGCGAATAGAGACACTTCTGAGTCTATCCCGTCCGTCATGTCATTTACATATACCTGGAATAACACTGGTCCTAGGACTGACCCCTGCGGTACACCGCTCGTCACAGGTGCCCACTGTGTGTGTGTTTGTTTGTGTGTGTGTTTGTGTGTGTGTGTGTTTGTGTGTACTCACCTAGTTGTGGTTGCAGGGGTCGATTCATAGCTCCTGGCCCCGCCTCTTCACTGGCCTCTACTGGGTCACTCTCACTGCGCTATGAGCGTTATCATACCTCTTCTTAAAGCTATGTATGGAACCTGCCTCCACTACATCGCTTCCCAAACTATTCCACTTCCCGACCACTCTGTGACTGAAGAAATACTTCCTAACATCCCTGTGATTCATCTGAGTCTTCAACTTCCAACTGTGTCCCCTTGTTGCTGTGCCCCATCTCTGGAACATTCTATCTCTGTCCAAATTACCATAATTATTATTATTGTGTGTGTGTGTGTGTGTGTGTGTGTGTGTGTACTCACCTAATTGTACTCACCTAATTGTGGTTGCAGGGGTCGAGACTCAGCTCCTGGCCCCGCCTCTTCGCTGTCTGCTACTGGGTCTCTGCTCTCCCTGCTCCATGAGCTTTATCATACCTTGTCTTAAAACTATGTATGGTTCCTGCCTCCACTATATCTTTCTCTAGTCCATTCCACTTCCTGACTACTCTGTGGCTGAAGAAATGTTTCCTGACATCCCTTTGACTCATCTGAGTCTTCAGCTTCCAGTTGTGTCCCCTTGTTTCTGTGTTCCCTCTCTGAAACAACCTGTCACTATCTACCTTGTCAATTCCCCGCAGTATTTTGTATGTCGTTATCATGTCTCCTCTGACCCTTCTTTCCTCCAGTGTTGTTAGTCCTATTTCCCTCAACCTTTCTTCATAAGAAAGACCCCTGAGTTGTGGAACTAACCTTGTCGCAAACATTTGCACTTTCTCTAGTTTCCTTACGTGCTTGACCAGGTGTGGGTTCCAGACTGGTGCTGCATATTCTAGTATGGGCCTGACGTACACGGTATACAGTGTCTTGAACGATTCCTTGTTAAGGTAACGGAACGCTAATCTAAGGTTTGCCAGACGCCCATATGCTGCCGCAGTTATCTGGTTGATGTGTGCCTCCGGAGACGTGCTAGGCGTTATACTCACTCCAAGGTCTTTCTCCTTTGCCGAGGTTTGTAGCCTTTGTCCGCCTAGCTTGTACTCTGTCAGCGGTCTTCTTTGCCCTTCTCCGATCCTCATGACTTTGCATTTGGAGGGATTGAATTCGAGAAGCCAACTGCTAGACCAGATGTCGAGCTTGTCCAGGTCTGTTTGCAGCCCTGCCTGGTCCTCTTCTGATGTGATTCTCCTCATTATTTTCACATCATCCGCGAATAGAGACACTTCTGAGTCTATCCCATCCGTCATGTCATTTACATAAACCAGGAATAACACTGGTCCTAGGACTGACCCCTGCGGTACACCACTCGTCACAGGTGCCCACTGTGATACCTCACCACGCACCATGACCCGTTGTTGCCTCCCTTTGAGGTATTCCCTGATCCATTCCAGTGCCCTTCCTGTTATACCTGCTTGTTCTTCCAACTTCTTTACTAATCTCATGTGAGGAACTGTGTCGAAGGCCTTCCTGCAGTCCAGGAAAATGCAATCAACCCACCCTTCTCTCTCCTGCCTTACCTCTGTTACTTTATCATAGAACTCTAGGAGGTTTGTTACACAGGATTTGCCTTCCCGGAATCCATGCTGTCTGGTGTTTATTATCCTGTTCCGCTCAAGGTGTTCCACCATTCTTTTCCTGATGATTTTCTCAGGACTTTGCACACTATACATGTAAGTGACACCGGTCTATAGTTTAGTGCCTCTTTTCTGTCTCCTTTTTAAAAATGGGGACTACGTTGGCCTTCTTCCATACCTCAGGTAGCTGCCCAGTTTCAAGGGATGTGTTGAAAATTGTGGTAAGTGGCACACTCAGTACCTCAGCTCCTTCCCGAAGAACCCACGGGAGATATTGTCCGGACCCATCGCCTTTGAGGTATCGAGGTCACTGAGTAACTGCTTCACTTCCTCCTCAGTTGTGTGTAAGCCCTCTAGCACTTGGTACATCCCTTGTTGGTGACGAACCATGTCCTGTCTACCCAGCTGCCTTCCTTCCTCCATTGTGAATACTTCCTTAAACCTCAAGTTGAGCTCCTCACATACCTCTTGATCATTACTTGTGAGTTCCCCATCTTCTCTCCTCAGCCTTATCACCTGGTCCTTGACTGTTGTCTTCCTTCTGATGTGACTGAACATCAGTTTCGGGTCGGACTTAACTTTCGATGCTATGTCGTTTTCGTACTGTTTCTGGGCCTCCCTCCGTACTTGTGCATACTCGTTTCTAGCTCTTCTACTAATCTCTTTGTTTACTTGGGTTCTTTGCCTTCTGTACCATTTCCATTCTCTGATACTCTGATTCTTTGCCTCCCTGCACCTTTGGGTAAACCAGGGGCTCTTTCTGGCCTTCCCATTTAAACATTTGCCTCTGGGTATAAACCGTTCCTCTGCCTCCTTGCACTTTGCCCCTACGTATTCCATCATTTCATTTATTGTCAGTCCTTCCATTTCCCTTTCCCACTGGATGTCCTGCAGGAAATTCCTCAAGCCCGTGTAGTTTCCTCTTTTAAAGTCTGGTTTGTCTCTATCGGTACTGTGTGTGTGTGTGTGTGTGTGTGTGTGTGTGTGTGTGTGTGTGCGCGCGCGCCCATTTAGCTTATCGGCCGTCTCCCGCCAAGGCAACATAACCCAAAGATATATATATAAAAGCAATCAGTTTTTATATACTAGAAGTGAAAAGAAATAAAATAATTTGTACCCTGTTAATAACTATATAGAAATAAAAATATACATTCATCACATCAATAGATTAGTAAGGAAACTGTCGTGATCCATATCAGCGTCCATGGCGGGGGAGAGGCTAGGGAAGGGCAGTGTGTCCTGTGAGAGGGAAGGGTGGGGGCGGCACTCCCCCTGTAGGCGACCATGCTGGGGGTCCACCAGGGCGTGCAGGAAGGCCATAGAGAGTGGGTCTTGTCCGCCCTGGGCCACACTACTGTTGGTCTTGTTACTAGTAGACTTAGTCTTGCAAGGAGACCGCTTGCCGTCTGGATGCGAGATCACGCTGTCACACGATATTGCTGCCAGGTCGATGGTCTCTAGTGGCGTCTTCAGTCTGGTGGACGTGTTGTTGGGATGGGAGTAGGGGACACGCTGGAGGGGTCACTCTGCCCCGACCTGCCCCCCATGGGTCCCTCAAGAAGCATGGGGGACCCACCGCGCCCTACACACGTCCCACCCATCACTCCGAAACTTGGGGACGCAATTCCAACCTGGGGATAAGACCAACATTGTAATACTTTTGTTTTTAGTACATATGATGAATATGCTAATAATAATACAATAAAACTTTTTCTCCGTTACTCTTGTAAATTCTTTAATTGTTTCTCCCCTCAAAGAAGGTGCCTCGATGCTAGTGAAGCGCTCATGACCAAAAGAATTTTATTTGTCTTCCTTTCCTTATATCGAACCTGATTGATTCGCATTACTTGGAGGAGGTTTCGGGGGTTAATGACCCCGCGGCTCGGTCCGTAACCAGGCTTTGCGGTGTATCAGGTTCTGATTAACCAGACTGTTACTGGTGGCCCCACGTAAACAGACGTACGAACCACAACCCGGCTGGTCAGGTATTGACTTTAGGTGCCTGTCCAGCTCTTTCAAGGCAGCCAGGGGTCTATTGGTAATCCCCTTATGTATGCTGGGAGGCAGTTGAACAATCTTGGGCCCCTCACACTTACTGTGTTGTCTCGTAGCGTACTCGTGGCGCCCCTACTTTTCATTGAGGGAATGTTGCATCTCCTGCCTAGTCTATTGCTTTCATATGGAGTGATTTCCGTGTGTAGATCTGGGACTAGTCCCTCTAGGATTTTCCAAGTGTATATTATCATGTATCTTTCTCGTCTGCATTCCTGGGAGTAAAAATCAAGGGACTTCAACCGTTCTCATTAATTTAGGTGTTTTATCGTACTTTTAGGTGCCGTGAAACTTCTCTGTATATTCTCAAGGTCTGCAATTTTGACTGCCTTGAAAGAGGCCGTTAGTGTACAGCAATATTCCAGGACAGAGCGAACAAGCGATTTGAAGAGAATCATCATGTGCTTGGCATCTCTAGTTTTGAAGGTTTTCATTATCCATCCTATCATTTTCCTAGCAGATGTAGTAGAGACATTGCTGTGGTCCTTCACATTAGTTTTTTGCTCTATTGTGTGGTTGAAATTTGTTTTATACTCAAATCCAGTTTTTATTTCCTCGAGTTTTCTATAGCGGAGTAACTGAAATTTGTCTTCATTGAGCTTTATATTTTTCTGCGGGCCATTTAAAGATTTGATTGATGTTCACTTGGAGATTTGCAGTCTCTTCGATGGATGACACTTAGTTTAGTTTGATATCTTTATTATGCACCCCATACCCATCCTGTGGGCGGTAGTCAAAAGATTACAGAGGTACATAATGGGTCCAGGGACTGGACCTCAAAGTTTGATAGCTGAGCAAGTTACAAAGGTAATGAACTCAGATGGTCACAATCATGACAAGTTACAAAGGTATTTGCAGATTACAGAGGTATATATAGGGTCCAGAGACTGGGCCCCAAAGTTTTGATAGCTGAACAAGGTACAATGGTAATGAATTCACTAGTTACAAGGTAATGAATCATGTAAGTAAATTTACTTACGTCTGTACATGGTTGCACTCATGAACAAATTATAAAGCAATGAGCAATCTATTAGTCTACACCCAGCCACAATTGTAATGAGTTATTGGTGCAAATTTTAATTGTTGCGTCACACACACACATATACATATACACATACATATACACACACACACACATACATGTATATACATACACACATACACGCATATATACATACACACACACACACACACACACACACGTGTCAATGCTTTATTTACAGGGAGCAAAGTCAGGGTATTTTTTCAGAATGGTCTGTAATATACCACTGTGAATAAAATACTTTGACATATCTTGAACATTTCTGAGTGAGTAGTCTCTGATTTCATTAATTTGATCGCACTCCAGTACATAATGACGCAGGGTGTGACAATAATCCAACTGCCATGCAAATTCGGGTATCATCAGCAAAGGAGGACACGTTGCTGTGGCTTACATCTGTGTCTATGTCAGATATGAGGATGAGGAAAAGGATGTGAGCCAGTACTGTAGCCGCCTCTACTCTGTTTACTATTATGCATTTTTTGTGTGCTATTACAACATGATCGCACTAGTCGAAGGCTTTTGCAAAGTCTAAGGTTCTTTTGGTACAAAATTATTAATTTTTACATTAACATAAATGAAAAAAAATATATTTAAACGTATAAGAGAAATTTTTAGAAAAGACTTAATTTTAAACGAGTTCTTGCTAATTATGTCGTGCCGAATAGGTAAAATTGGTCAATTAGCAAGAACTCGTTTAAAATTAAGTCCTTTCTAAAATTTTCTCTTATACGTTTAAAGATATTTTTTCATTTATATATATATATATATATATATATATATATATATATATATATATATATATATATATATATATATACTCTAATTGTTAAACTACTCATGACGTTACCTGAGGGCAGTAAACATTCCCTGGTCTCCAAGTGCATAGCGTGTTGCTGGCGGATGATCTGAGGGCAGAAGGCAGTTGGTCCACACACACTCATGGTGGAAAAGCCCTTAACTGGCCTACAATAACAGGCTAACTCGCACACGCTGTTCTGACACCTAGTTGATTTGTAAGAGATGTATTTATGATTTTTAGTACGGCTAGTCCCATATTATCAGTCTGTAATGTTAGATCAACTGCGATGTTCCTACCATGATATTTATATTTTGGCCTTGGAGATGGTTTTTGTTTGGGGATGTTGAAATTCGTTTGGCTCCTGACATACTGATCTCGGTTGCTGTACGCTTCAGCCAGTTCCAGAGCCAGAAGTAGACCGGTCCCTGACATACTGGCCTCTGCTTAGGTAAGCTAGTTCTTGTAGCAGAAGTACCCAGAGCATATTTATTGACATACTACCTTCTGCTACAGATTGTGCACCACTGCACGTTAGTCCCTGAGTGGGACTTCTGGTATTAGCTGGGCCTTGTTATTCTGGTTTCTGACACAGCTATTGCATCTTCCTCACACACCATGGTATTTCTGACTTGTGAATCCTTGGCCCTGTTAGAATGGTATTGTTATTGCTCCTCCGTTTCCCTTTCTTTAACTGTGTAGTACCACCGAGGTCTGTTTCCTAGGTTAAAGTCTACTATAGTTGGTACCATCACAGAGCCTATATCTCGTCTAGTTAGATGTATACCTGTTGTACACCTATATTTATGTTTAGTAATGATATTTATGAATGTATAATATATATTCTTTATATTAATATATATTTATATTAATATATATTCTTTATATTATAGTAGGTAGTAGGTTGGTAGTCAGCAACCACCTAGGGAGGTACTACCATCCTGCCAAGTGAGTGTTTTTTTTCTGTCTCATAAACATGCAAGATTTCAGGTACGTCTTGCTACTTCTACTTACACTTAGGTCACGCTACGCAAACATGTACACGTTTATGTATACACACTCATCTGAGTTTTCTTTGATTTTATCTTAATAGTTCTTGTTCTTATTGCTTTTCCTTTCATATCCATGGGGAAGTGAAATAAGAATCTTTCTTCCGTAAGCCATGCGTGTTGTAAAATTCAACTAAAATGCCGGGAACAATGGGCTAGTAACCCCTTTTCCTGTATAGCTTACTAAAAAGAAAAAGAAGAAAACCGTCAAAGTGGGATGTTTGAATGTGCGTGGATGTTGTGCGAATGATAAGAAAGAGATGATTGTAGATGTTATGAATGAAAAGAAACTGGATGTCCTGGCTTTAAGTGAGACAAAGCTGAAGGGGGTAGGAGAGTTTCAGTGGGGAGAAATAAATGGGATTAGGTCAGGGGTTTCAAATAGAGTTAGAGCTAAAGAAAGGAGTGGCAATAATGTTGAATAATCAGTTATGGCAGGTAAAGAGGGAATATAAATGTATAAATTCAAGGATTATGTGGAGTAAAATAAAGTTTGGATGTGAAAAGTGGGTTATAGTAAGTGTTTATGCATCTAGAGAAGAGAGAAGTGTATAGGAGAGAGAGATTTTGGGAAATGTTGAGTGAGTGTGTGGGGAGTTTTGAACCAAGTGAGAGAGTAATTGTGGTTGGGGATCTTAATGCTAAAGTGGGTAAAAATGTTGTGGAGTGAGTAGTAGGTAAATTTGGGATGCCAGGGGTAAATGTAAATGGGGAACCATTAATTGAGATATGTGTAGAAAGAGGTTTGGTAATAAGTAATACATATTTTATGAAAAAGAGGATAAATAAATATACAAGGTATGATATACCAAGTAAGGAAAGTAGTTTGTTGGATTATGTATTGGTGGATAAAAGGTTGATGAGTAGGCTTCAGGATGTACATGTTTATAGAGGGGCAACGGATATATCGGATCATTATTTGGTTGTAGCTACAGTTAGAGTAAAAGGTAGATGGGACAAAAAGAAAATGGCAACAGCAAGTAAGAGAGGTAAAAGTGTATAAACTAAGGGAGGAGGAAGTTAGGGTGAGATATAAGCAACTATTGGCAGAAAGGTGGGCTAATGCAAGTATGAGTAGTGGGGGATTGAAGAGAGTTGGGATAGTTTTAAAAATGCAGTATTAGAATGTAGAGCAGAAGTTTGTGGCTATAGGAGGGTGGGTGCAGGAGGAAAGAAGAGTGAGTGGTGGAATGAAGAAGTAAAGGGTGATAAAAGAGAAAAATTTTGGAGTGAGATAAACAAGGTAAGAAAGCCTAGGGAACGAATGGATTTGTCAGTTAAAAACAGAGTAGGGGAGTTAGTAGATGGGGAGCTGGAGGTATTGGGTAGATGGGAATATTTTGAGGAACTTTTAAATGTCGATGAAAAAGGTAGGCGGTAATTTCATGTACTGGCCAGGGAGATACAACATCGTTTAGGAGTTAAGAAGAGCAGGATGTGAGTGTGGGGGAGGTGCGTGAGGCATTACGTAGAATGAAAGGGGGTAAAGCAGCTGGAACTGACGGGATCATGACAGAAATGTTAAAACCAGGGGAGGATATAGTGCTGGAGTCTACCTGGAGAGAATTCCAGGGGTCAACGCCCCCACGGCCCGGTCCGTGACCAGGCCTCCTGTTGGAGTGGTTGGTATTTTTGTTTAATAAATGTATGAAAGAGGGGAAGGTACCTAGGGATTGGCAGAGAGCATGTATAGTTCCTTTATATAAAGGGAAGGGGGATAAAAGAGATTGTAAGAATTATAGGGGAATAAGTTTACTGAGTATACCAGGTAAAGTGTATGGCAGGGTTATTATTGAAAGAATTAGAGGTAAGACAGAGATTAGGATGCAGATGAGCAAGGAGGCTTTAAAGTGGGTAGGGGATGTGTAGATCAAGTGTTTACAGTGAAGCATATATGTGAACAGTATTTAGATAAAAGTAGAGAAGTTTTCATTGCATTTATGGATTTAGAAAAGGCGTATGATAGAGTGGATAGGGGAGCAATGTGGCAAATGTTGCAAGTGTATGGAATAGGTAGTAAGTTACTGAAGGCTGTAAAGAGTTTTTATGAGGATAGTGAGGCTCAGGTTAGGGTGTGTAGGAGAGAGGGAGATTACTTCCCGGTAAAAGTAGGTCTTAGACAGGGATGTGTAATGTCGCCATGGTTGTTTAATATATTTATAAATGGGGTTGTAAAAGAAGTAAATGCTAGGGTGTTGGGGAGAGGGGTGGGATTAAATTATGGGGAATTAAATGCAAAATGGGAGTTGACACAGTTACTTTTTGCTGATGATACTGTGCTTATGGGAGATTCTAAAGAAAAGTTGCAAAGGTTAGTGGACGAGTTTGGGAGAGTGTGTAAAGGTAGAAAGTTGAAAGTGAACATAGATAAGAGTAAGGTGATGAGGGTATCAAACGATTTAAATAAAGAAAAATTGGATATCACATTGGAGAGAGGGATAATGGAAGAAGTAAATGTTTTCAGATATTTGGGAGTTGACGTGTCAGCGGATAGGTTTATGAAGGATGAGGTTAACCATAGAATTGATGAAGGAAAAAAGGTGAGTGGTGCGTTGAGGTATGTGTGGAGACAAAAAACGTTATCCATGGAGGCAAAGAAGGGAATGTACGAAAGTATAGTGGTACCAACACTCTTATATGGGTGTGAAGCATGGGTTGCAAATGCTGCAGCGAGGAGGAGGCTGGAGGCAGTGGAGATGTCCTGTCTAAGGGCAATGTGTGGTGTAAATATTATGCAGAAAATTCGGAATGTGGAAATTAGGAGAAGGTGTGGAGTTACTAAAAGTATTTGTCAGATTGCTGAAGAGGGGTTGTTGAGGTGGTTTGGTCATTTAGAGAGAATGGATCAAAGTAGAATGACTTGGAGAACGTATAAATCTGTAGGGGAAGGAAGGCAGGGTAGGGGTCGTCCTAGAAAGGTTGGAGGGAGGGGTAAAGGAGGTTTTGTGGGCGAGGGTTTGGACTTCCAACAAGCATGTGTGAGCGTGTTAGATAGGAGTGAATGGAGACGAATGGTTTTGGGACATGACGATCTGTTGGAGTGTGAGCAGGGTAACATTTTGTGAAGGGATTCAGGGAAACCAGTTAATTGATTTAGTTGGACTTGAGTCCTGGAAATGGGAAGTACAATGCCTGCACTTTAAAGGATGGGTCTGGGATAGTGACAGCTGGGAGGGACTATTCTCAGCTGTCGTATCTGAGCGCCTCTGCAAAGACAGTGATTATGTATGAGTGTGGTGAAAGTGTTGAATGATGATGAAAGTATTTTCTTTTTTGGTCACCCTGCCTCGGTGGGAGACGGCCGACTTGTTGAAAAAAAAATTATCAACATTGTAAATTACTCGCTGCAAGGTTTCATTTAAGTTTTGTCTATTGTTTTCTATTTTCACTTGTCTGTTATTACCATTAATATTATGAACTGATTATTCTGTTGACTCAAGGGGTCACTTTGTTACATTCGCCGAAACAGGCCCTTGTCGGACTGGAAGATGTACTCCTGGCCTGACAGGTGGTCAGCCCCTTAGTCTTGGAAGTATTCAAAAATGAATTCAACACTGAGGAACCGGGGACTGAGGGACAGGGGATCGATCCCAACAACAGTGAAACGTTGTGCATATTTCCTTACATTTGCTGCCCCTGTTCACCTCGGGGTGTTAGTCGACTGTTGGTGAAGATTAAAGGATCCAGTGAAAATAAGACCAACAGTCCCCGATAACACAAGACTTCACTGGGCTATCCTGGGTGGATAATCCTCCGGGTTAAAAATCCGAAGAAATCTTATCGCCTCTTCTGCTGTCTCCATTTTTAGTCACCTATGTATTCTAGTGAAGAAGCATACTGTGCAAGCGAAACATTTCAGTATTAAAGGTACCTAACTGTCGTATAGTATGCTATTATTATAATTATTAATGAGATACGTATATGGTATGTAACATAACCTGCTGGTATGTAGTACTTCCAATAGTGTTAAAAGAGAATTATTAATGTCACCTCACAACATTTACTAAGATCCTGTATGATCCTTGACATAACACAAAAACTGGCCCATGCTAGACAGGTCTTTCTCAAACACAAGGCACATCTCTGTCAAGCCCAAGAAAGAAAGGTCTTTGTCAAACCTAAAGTAGGTCTTTGTCAAACCTAAAGTAGGGCTTTGTCAAACCTAAAGTAGGTCTTTGTCAAACCTAAAGTAGGTCTTTGTCAAACCTAAAGTAGGTCTTTGTCAAACCTAAAGTAGGTCTTTGCCAAACCTAAAGTAGGTCTTTGTCAAACTTAAAGTAGGTCTTTGCCAAACCTAAAGTAGGTCTTTGTCAAACCTAAAGTAGGTCTTTGTCAAACCTAAAGTAGGTCTTTGTCAAACCTAAAGTAGGTCTTTGTCAAACCTAAAGCAGGTCTTTGTCAAACCTAAAGTATGTCTTTGTCAAGCCCAAGGCAGGTCTGTGGAAAAGGATATCTATATACAGTTCAGAATATTTATTAAAGGAAACATTCGCACTGGATTGATTGATGAAGCCACTCGCTGCGAAACGTTTCCTTTAATAAATGCCCTGAAATGCAAGCAAGTGCCTTTTTCCATAGTTTGCTGGTATCACCACGCCATTTACAACCAAGGCAGGTCCTTTTTGAAACCCTGTGCACATCCTTTTTCAAACTGCAGTCCTTTTCAAACCCTAGGGAAGTCCTTCTCAAATCCAAAGTAGGTCCTTCTTACAGCCAAGGCACGTTCTTCTTAAACCCAAAGCAAGTCCTTCTCAAAAGTAGTGTAGGTTTCTCATGCCCTAGGCAGTTGTCATAATTGTGACCAGATCTAGTTCATTACCTCTGTAACTTGTCATGAGTGTGACCAGCTCTACCTGGAGCTCATTACCTTTGTAACTTGGTCATAATTGTGACCAGATCTAGCTCATTACCGCTGTAACTTGTTCAGCTATCAAAACTTTGGAGTCCAGTCCCTGGACCAATTATGTACCTCTGTAATCTTTTGACTACCGCCCACAGGATGGGTTTGAGGTGCATAATAAAGTTATTAAACTAAACTAGGCAGGTCTTTCTCAAACCCAAGAAAATTTAAAAATTATAATTGGCTTCTAATAGTGATTACCACAGTTCGTGTGATGGTTGTAGGCGTGTGGATAAGGTCTGGGGTTGGGGCTTCAGTGGTGGGTGTGGGCGAAGGGCTGTTGCTTGAACTAGAGTTGGTGTTCTTGCTGGCGTCAGAGCGGGTCTCTCCATCTTTGCGTGAGGCGATACCGTTTCCCCCTGACGTGGACGCTATAGTCGTCTCACATTTGTGTGAACGTAGACTCACCTGCAGGATACATGTTAATTTTCTGTAATATCGTAAGAACCTTTGTTTTATTAACATATGTATCAATATCAGCAAAAATTACGAATAAATTATTTGAACATATTAACCGAACAAATATCAGTAGTAACTGATTGGTAGAAATACAGTTTATTTGGTTTAATGTTCTTGAAATTTTGTGGTTCCTCTGTACTCGGTTAAAGTGTTAATTTAAATGCTAGTTAATTCAAGTGTCCTAAGCATTTAATCATTAGTTTCGTAAGTTTATTGACAATTATAAGAACTGAAAAGTTATTATAAAATAATAAAAATTTAAGCAAAACTAAAAAATATGTAAGCATCATTAGCTAAGAGACTTCAGATGAGATCGATCAGACATCAATGAAATCTATACTTCACAGGACTTCAAAGAAGGGGGGTGACCTCTGTGGTGCTCCTTAATCCAGATTGCACCGCTTATTGCATCTCTCGCCTCTGTAGGTAGCTCAAGTGAAGGAAGAACCTACCTTGTACCTGAAAGACCTGCCGCAGATGTCACAGGTGTAGGGCATCACACCGGTGTGGATCCTCTGGTGGACCAGGTATGACACGCGCTGCCGGAACGCCTTACCTGCCAACACACACCTCAGTTACACCTGCCCCACCAACACCCGCCCCTCCGGCAGGCTGGTCAGGGCTTAGTGGCGAGACTAGACAGACAGTAGTAGTCCTGAAAACCTAACTATTCTCTGCTCTCTTTCTCATCTTTCTTAGTAGAAGAATTCGCTAATAGTATATTATGGTATTATTTTGCAATAAGAATATATTCACCCAAAGCTGCAGACAGTAAGCAATACCCCCGCTTCAGTCACCCAAATGTAGATTAATTTAGTAGCACTGATTTTGCAAAATATAGCAACAAAAAAGCTAACTTAAAACGTGAGAAGAATATCCAGTGAAATCAAATAGTCTGATTGTTTATTGGATTATTAGAGCAAGTTTACTGACGTGTCACCATCCAACAAGACTACACTGGAATAGCAACACACAAATAGCCTCGCAGCGTGTCAATTTAGAGTTGGTGAGCAGAAAGTTAGGTATGTCCTCATCCCTACTACTTTCCGGTGTCATTTTCTGTTTGGTTTCGCAGGGAATAGAGGGAGTGGACTTACCACATGTCTCACAGACGAAGGGCTTCTCCCCGGTGTGGATCCTGACGTGGTTGTGGAGCGTTGACATCTCTTTGAAGGCCCGCCCACAGTACGAGCACTGGTGCGGCTTGTCGTCTGAATGGTAAAGGATGTGCTTGTGGTAGCTCTGTTGGAAGGTGAAGGTTTTCCCACACTCAGCGCAGGCGTATGGTGTCTCGCCTGCAAGAAAAATGATATGCAACAAATCTGGAAGGGACAATGAAGGAACGAAATCCACGCATGTATGGACACAATGTTTGATAGTTCTCTTCCTCTTTCTTTTTACCAAAACAAAGGTCGGTCATGTAAAGAATAACTGGCATTAACAGGATGCTAGAAGCCAAGGCAGAGTTAGGCATTAAAGTTGTTATTGAGGTCAGTCATCTTGTAGTTATGCGAATACTGAAGTGAAAAGTGATAGCGAAATAGTAAAGTAATGCTGATACGAAAGTCGAGTGATGATGGAGTACTACAGAAGGTTACAGACCAGGAAAAATGCTTCCATCAGCTGAAGGTTATACCAAGGTTAGGAATATAAAATAGTAGCAATCTTGGCTGATAAAATGGCTCAATACTACAAAAGCGACGCCTACTGACCTGTGTGGAGACGTTTGTGCTTCTTGAGGAAGTACTTGGTAGTGAAGGACTTCCTGCACACCTCGCACTCCCACTGCTTGTTGTCAGTCTTTCCGCCCCCGTTCTCCTGTGGAAGACAATGATCAGCTCTCTTTCTCTCTCCCTCTATCCTTCAAGAATAAGTTGGACAAACACTTTGCAAACATAGGATTCAACTTTCCACAATTTACTCTGGGCGGGCATTTTCCACTGACACCCTAATGGAAGTTCCAGAACTACACAGGATGTCCAGTTGGCCATAGTCTACTCCGAGTATAGTATTCAGAAGCAGAATTAATGCTACACATTGCTGTGGCTGGCAGTGAAGAAACATAAATGTTGAGGTAGCGCTCTCTCTCTCTCCCTCTCTCCTAGTTCTCTATTTACTATTTACAGTGTTTATATATTTATACATTTGCAGACACTGACCTTCTTGGTGAAGCTGGTGGCAGCAGCAGATCCTGGAGACCTGTGTTGGCGGCTTGATTCACCCTGCTCCTCCCTCCGGGGGTCTGTCACCCCCTCTGGTACCTCACCCTCCATCGTGGGGCACACTTCACACGTTGCCGCCTCCTTCTGCACATCCATCATCTGGACAGGACTGTCTGGAGACTCCTTCAATTTTTCCGCAGGGTACAGATTGGTGGGTATAATCAAGGGTGGCACACGTAGCCCAGTCTTAGTGTCGGTACCAAGGAGTGTCATGTTGGAACTGAGACTTGGCACTATGTTGTGGCAGTGTTGGTAGACCAGGTGCTGAGACATAGCCAGCGTGCTATGAATTTTTTCTCCCAGACCAGGAATGTCTATTGTCTGTCCACCCGACAGAGGAGTACCCTCGGGACCTGCCAGAGAGAGTTCGCTGATGTAAGTGGTTGGATGTAGGCGTGCTGGGTCGCCCTGTTGGAACCCCAACTTGTTGAAATTCACGAGGGGAAAACTGTTTCTTCTTGCTTCTGTGTAGGTGTGGCCATCGTCCTGAGCATGAACACTGCTAGGTGGAGTCTCCGCCTTGTGGGGCTGGGGAGAGACCACAGCCACTGGGCTGTTTTGTGAGTGCCCACTTCCCACTATGCGACCTGCAGCTGCCTCCGTCAGTGCTTGATGCTGACCAACTCCCACTTTCTTCTCATCTTTAAAGTCGGCGTATTCTATGCGAGGACGACCAACGCTAAAGTTTTGCTGCAGCATCTGACATGGAAAGACAATATTATTTTTATATGGAGGAAAGTACGTATCTGAGGGTGACTTCTGTGGATGAGGTGTTGCCTTAGAATGAGGGTTGATGTAGGTTTGAATGTCTTGTCCCCAGGAGGGTTGGTCCTGTAATTCTTTGGTTTGTAACTTATTTTGCTGGTGAATATCCAGTTGTGACTGTTGGAAAGGTCTTTGTTGTTGCTGTTGCACGTGCTCCTTTGTCTGTTGCTGTTCAGCATTTTGGCTTTGAGAATGGTGATTCATAAACTGGTTCGTTGCCAGGTGCTCTACGGGGACACTTTGTTCAGAAGACTGTTTGACTGTTTGTGGTGGTGAGTACTGCAACGGTGAGTGTGACTGGTGATGCAGCGACTGTGACAGTTGGTACTGCTGGCCAGGGACTTCACATGATGTACCACAGTCTTCACCAGCAGACTTGTTCTCGCTCATCAGTGTCTCCAACCAGTTTTTGGCGTCCCCCAGACTAGAGCTTTTGACCCTCTGTCTGGAGGAGGGGGAAGGTGAGGTCGTCTTGCTCGGCTGTAGACGGTCAGTGCCTGTGCCGTGGTACCGCTTCTCGTGCAGTTCCTTCCTGGCCTTCGTGGTAAAGGTCTTCTTGCAGATGTGGCAGGTGGCTGGCGAGGACGGGTCGTGAAACATGCGAGTATGTACGAGCAGACTGCCCTTCATCTTGAAGGTCTTGGGGCACTGGTCGCACATGTAACGACGGTCACTGTGGTCTTCCCGAACATGGTTACGGTAGGCTTCGAAGTCCTTGAACTTTTTTTTACATAACTTACAAGTGACATCAAAAAAATTACTTTTAGCGTGAATTATGTCTTTGTGAATTTTTAAGAAGTGTTCAGAGGAGAAGACAAGGCCACATAAGTCGCAGTTATGAGGTTGGACAGAGGTGTGGTCAGAGGCGGAGGCGGGGCTGGCCACAGATTGAACTCTTCCACAGCTCGTTGAACTTACACTGGTTGACTCCCGGGTCTCCGACAGCGTCCTGGCCACGGCGACTGGGCTGTGCGGGGAAGCTCTGCCATCATTTATCTCTAAATGCTCGAGGGTAGGAATGACCTCGGGAGAGCTGATAGGCGGGTAACCGGGAATGCTGAGGGCGGACGTGAGCGTGCCAGGGTCAGAACAGTGATTGTGCTGGGAGGGCAGGTGGGCCGCCAAGTGATGGTGGAAAGCTTGTAAGCCATTGACGGAGGCGCTGCAGATAGGGCAGGCCAGAGACCTGGTGAGGGCGGTGGCCACACGCTGCTGTAGGTCGCCAACATTGATCAGTGACTCTCGTTCACACACTGGACACGCAAGGTACCCCATCCTGCTGGGAAAACACGATCATTCAGCCTCTGTTTATATACACGTTAATTCTGAACTCAAAGTGTGCTCTCATACAGTATGAACAAATATAAGAACACATATCAATGAATGTGTAAAAGCACACGTACACTCACAACACATAAAGCTATCTTATTATTAGGCGTGCAAACACATCCATAATTATGTGATATTATTTTTAACATTCTTAACATAGATGTGTTTTTGGAGCAGAAGCTGTTCAACCCCTACGGGTTTAGCGTTCCATCAATGCCGGAAAGTGTGCCGGAAAGAGTGCGATAAAATTAATGAATTTATAGACAACTCAGAAATGTTCAAGAAATGGCAAAGTATTTTATCCACAGTGGTATATTACAGACCATTCTGAAGAAATACCATGACTTTGCTCACTGTAAATAAAGCATTAACACGTGTGTGTGTGTGCTTGTGTGTGTGTATATGTTTGTATGCTCGTGTGCGTGTGTGTGTCTGTGCGTGCGCCGTCTTGTGTGTGTGTGCGAGCGCGCTCGTATGTGTGCGCGCTCGTGTGGGTGTGTGACCCACTTAATATCTGTACTTATAACTCATTACAATTGTGACCGGGTGTGGACGTGTCAGTGGCTCATTACTTAGTAATTTGTTCATGATTGTAACCATGTATAGGAGAGTAGATGGTTCATTACCTTTATAACTTCCCATGATTGTGACCAGATCTACCTGGAGTTCATTACCTTTGTAACTAGTTCAGCTATCATAACTTTGGGGTCCAGTCCCTGGACCCATTATGTACCTCTAATCTTTTGACTACCGCCCGACCGTCGGCAGCTGGACCTGATGGCATTCATATTTGTATACATCAACATTTACATCCCACGTCTGTTTAATCTTGTTTGGTAGCAAGGGGTTCTTCCTCGTTTATGGAAAACTGCCATTGTTCTGCCCTTTCACAAGCCAGGTACATCGGGGCATGATGCCTCTCACTAACGACCCATAGTTACTCACGAAATCGTAATGACACGATTGCAAACAAACCATAGTTCTTACTAGTACAGTTTGCAAGTTGTTAGAATGTCTGGTAAACAAAAGTCTGGTGTGGTATTTAGAGGAGCATTATTGCCTTTCTACTCGTCAATTTGGCTTTCGTAAGGACCGATCCACTATCAACTCCTTACTCCATTTAGATACCTATATTCGTAATGTCTTTGCTAGTAAATATTTGGTTATTGCAGTCTAAACCTGGCGTTGAAACATCTTGGCCTTCGAGGCAATCTGCGCTTTAGTAGTGTCAGCCTGAGCTGAGAGACTTTAGTAGTATCAGCCTGAGATGGAAGACTTCAGTGGTGTCAGCCTGAGCTGAGAGACTTTAGTAGTATCACTGAGATGGAAGACTTCAGTGGTGTCAGCCTGAGCTGAGACTTTAGTAGTATCAGCCTGAGATGGAAGACTTCAGTGGTCAGCCTGAGCTGAGACTTTGTAGTATCAGCCTGAATGGAGCTTCAGTGGTGTCAGCCTGAGCTGAGAGACTTTAGTAGTATCAGCCTGAGATGGAAGACTTCAGTGGTGTCAGCCTGAGCTGAGAGACTTTAGTAGTATCAGCCTGAGATGGAAGACTTCAGTGGTGTCAGCCTGAGCTGAGAGACTTTAGTAGTATCAGCCTGAGATGGAAGACTTCAGTGGTGTCAGCCTGAGCTGGAAGGCTTCAGTCAAAATCTAAAACTCAAAATTTCTCATAATTTTTAACTAAATTTTTAACACTATTCTAAATAGCATCGTCTGTGCCACCACCACCAAGCTCTATACTCGTAGAGCTCGCACAGTGCCTTGGAAATGGGAGGTAATTAGGTTTGATGTGGGGAAGAGGAAGATCGTTTCAGTTCCTCTAATGAAGATGACTGGAGTATACCAGGAGAGGGTTTCGGGGGTCAACGCCTCCGCGGCCTGGTCTGTGACCAGGCCTCATGGTGGATCAGGGCCTGATCAACCAGGCTGTTACTGTTGGCCGCACGCAAACCGACGTACGAACCACAGGTACTGACTTTAGGTGCTTGTCCAGTGCCTTCTTGAAGACAGCCAGGGGTCTATTGGTAATCCCCCATATGTTTGCTGGAAAGCAGTTGAACAGTCTTGGGTCCCTGACACTTACTGTTGTCTCAGCGTGCTAGTTGCACCCCTGCTTTTCATTGGGAGGATGTTGCATCGTCTGCCGAGTCTTTTGCTTTCATAGGGAGTGATTTTCGTGTGCAAGTTTGGTACTAATCCCTCTAGGATTTTTAAAGTGTATACCTGGAGTTTACCTGGAGAGAATTCCAGGGGTCAACGCCCCCGCGGCCCGGTCTGTGACCAGGCCTCATGTTGGACCAGAGCCTGACCAACCAGGCTGTTACTGCTGGCCGCACGCAGTCCAACGTACGAACCACAGCCTGGCT
Organism: Cherax destructor; assembly: GCA_009830355.1. NCBI lineage: Eukaryota > Metazoa > Arthropoda > Malacostraca > Decapoda > Parastacidae > Cherax > Cherax destructor. The sequence goes on along the minus strand of WNWK01015897.1, from coordinate 7,994 downwards.
GGTCAGGTACCGACTTTAGGTGCCTGTCCAGTGCCTGCTTGAAGACAGCCAGGGGTTTGTTGGTAATCCCCCTGATGTATGCTGGGAGGCAGTTGAACAATCTTGGGCCCCTCACACTTATTGTGTTGTCCCTCAACGTGCTAGTGGCACCCCTGCTCTTCATTGGGGGGATGTTACATCGCCTGCCGAGTCTTTTGCTTTCGTAGGGAGTGATTTTCGTGTGCAAGTTTGGTACTAAGCCCTCGAGAATTTCTCTCCCGCCTGCGTTCTAGGGAGTACAGGTTTAGGAACTTCAAGCGTTCCCAGTAGTTGAGGTGGTTTATCGCACTTATGCGTGCGGTGAAGGTTCTCTGCACATTTTCAAGGTCAGCAATTTCACCCGCCTTGAAAGGTGCAGTTAGTGTGCAGCAATATTCCAGCCTAGATAGAACAAGCGATCTGTAAAGTGTCAACATGGGCTTGGCATCCCTGGTTTTGAAGGTTCTCATTATCCATCCTGTCCTTGAAGGTGAGATCCTCTGACATGATCACTCCCAGGTCTTTGACATTAGTTTTTCGCTCTATTGTGTGGTTGGAATTAGTTTTCTGCTCCGATGAGATTTTAATTTCTTCACGTTTTCCGTATCTGAGTAATTGAAATTTCTCATCATTGAACTTCATATTGTTTTCTGCAGCCCATTTAATGATTTGGTTTATGTCTGCTTGGAGTCTTGCAGTGTCTTCAACGTTGGACACTGTCATACAGATTCGGGTGTCATCTGCAAAGGAAGACACAGCACTGTGGCTTATATCCCTGTCAATGTCTGATATGAGGATGAGGAATAGGATGGGAGCAAGTACTGTGCCTTGTGGAACAGAGCTTTTCACAGTAGCTGCCTCAGACTTTACTCTGTTGACTACTACTCTTTGTGTTCTACATGTTAGGAAATTATAGATCCATCTACCAACTTTTCCTGTTATTCCTTTATCACGCATTTTGTGTGCTATTACACCATGGTCACACTTGTCAAAGGCTTTTGCAAAATCTGTGTATATAACATCTGCATTCTGTTTATCTTCTAGAGCATTCAGGACCTTGTCGTAGTGGTCAAGTAGTTGGGACAGACAGGAGCGGCCTGCTCTAAACCCATGTTGTCCTGGGTTGTGCAATTGATGGGTATCAAGATGGGTGGCGATCTTGCTTCTTAGAACCCTTTCAAAGATTTTTATGATATGGGACGTTAGCGCAATTGGTCTGTAGTTCTTTGCTATTGCTTTACTGCCCCCTTTGTGGAGCGGGGCTATGTCTGTTGTTTTTAGTAGCTGCGGGACGATCCCAGTGTCCGTTCTCCCTCTCCATAGGATGTTAAAAGCATGTGATAGGAGCTTCTTGCAGTTCTTGATGAACACGGAGTTCCATGAGTCTGGGCCTGGAGCGGAGTGCATGGGCATGTCATTTATTGCCTTTTCGAAGTCATTTGGCGTCGTGGTGATGTCAGAAAGGCATGCGTCTGTCAAGTTCTGTGGCACTCTCATAAAAAATTCATTTAGGTTTTCGATTTTCAGTCTGGTTAGTGGCTCGCTAAAAACTGAGTCATACTGGGATTTAAGTAACTCACTCATTTCCTTGCTGTCATCTGTGTAGGACCCATCCCGTTTAAGTAAGGGCCAAATACTGGTTGTTGTTCTGGACTTTGATTTTGCATAGGAAAAGAAATACTTAGGGTTTCTTTCAATTTCATTTATGGCTTTTAGTTCTTCCCGTGTCTATTGACTCCTGAAAGATTCCTTTAGTTTTAATTCGATGTTTGCTATTTCTCTGACTAGTGTCTCCCTACGTATTTCAGAGATATTGGCCTCCTGTAGCCGCTCCGTTATTCTTTGCCTTCGCCTGTATAGGGAGCGCCTCTCTCTTTCTAGTTTGCATCTTCTCCTCCTTTTCCTTAAGGGAATTTGCCTTGAGCAAACCTCAAGTACCACAGAGTTAATTTGTTCTAGACATTAGTTGGGATCCGTGATGCTTAGGCAATCTTCCCAGTTTATATCATTTAGGACTTGGTTTACTTGGTCCCACTTTATGTTTTTGTTATTGAAGTTGAATTTGGAGAAAGCTCCCTCGCGGCTGATCACATTTTGTTGATCTGGGGCTCCCCTCATACATGTCTGGACCTCTATTATGTTGTGATCTGAGTATATTGTTTTTGATATGATGACATTTCGTATCAGATCATCATTGTTGGTGAAGATGAGGTCCAGCGTATTCTCTAATCTTGTGGGCTCTACTATTTGCTGGTTTAAGGTGAACTTGGTGCAGAGATTTAAAAGTTCATGCATTTGACTCTGTAAGCAGTCCACGAATGTAAGGTACCTTGTTGTTTGTTGCTGGCTTTAGACCCTGTATATTAGCAAAGATGAATGTAGTTGGATTGGTGGTATTGGTGGTATGGGGGGGGTCTTTTTTTCCTGGCTCTAATATCTGTTGTATTGGAGTGGAGGCCACTGACTGTGATTCCACTCCAGAAATGATTGCAGTTGGTGTACAATTTCTGTCATTTCCTGCCATCTTTTTTTCCTTCCTGGCACTAAAAAACCTCTCTCTCCGGAGTGGCTGTGGCTACCCAGATTTTGCCATGGTCTGGATGTTCTGTGTCGCCTCGTACCCTTTAGGTGGTATGCCTGGCAATATAAGTTATAGCACTGTCTTTCTTGAATTGATGAGTGGCACATTTCAGGGTGGAAAAACTTACAGGACGGGAGGTTGCATTTGCCTGTTTTCATATGGGCACGGCATTTTCTGGGGTGATCATAATTGCATGTCCCATCTGATTTCCCAGATTTTCTATGCCTGCAGATACCAAGTGCATAATATTCACATATGCCTGGTTTTCGTTTGCCCTGGTTTTTTGTGAATGTGTTGCCCATTGGTGGGTGTGTTCCTGTCTCGTGTCTGTCTTCGTTACTAGTGCTAACAATGGAGCCTTAATCAGTTTCTGGTAATTTATCTTCAGTATTTCCCTGGGCATCCCCTTGTTTACTATCTACCGTGGTATTGCTAGTTTGTAACACTGTTTTGTGTGTGTCCTTATCTACACCTGTTTCCCCATCATTTATTTCACTAGAGCTACTGTCCCTCTTCAGGTCACCATCATTTATGTCTCCATTCTTAAATTTACTGGCTACCATTTCAACATTTGTACCATTCTTAAATTTACTGGCTACCATTTCAACATCTGTACCAGGGGCGGTAGCACCATCTGGCCCTGACTTTTTACTTTCCCAACTGTTATAGAAAGCTGTCATGTTTTTTATGAAGTCCGATTTGGTGTTGTCATCTTTTAATATCGATGTGATTTTATTCCACAGTTCGGTCTCATTTGGACATACCCAAAAACACTTCCCTTGTTTAATATCTCGTGTAGTAGAGTCTTGAATGTCTACACAAGGGGCGTGGCAGCATTTACCACAAAAGTTGCATGTAATCCATGCAGAGGAACGTTTGCTTGTTAGTTTGCATACTACACAGGGTTTCATGATTGATTTTGTTGGTAGCTTTACTGTATATTCTACTAATAGGTTCCCTGAAGTGGTGATCTGTCTATTTGTATCGTATCTATTTTATTTGCATGTGTAAGTGTTTGGACAATCTTACCTCATAAAAGTTATTGTTATTGTTTGGGAGTTTGATAAGGTCCCCTAAAACTCCGTCCGCTTATTGAATCCGGACAAAGATACCAGTTTTGAATCCAGTCAATGGTTCCCTTATTTCTTGGATCTGACGAGATCCAGTGTCATTCATTTGATGAAACCTGTATGGGTTGTTTGGGTTACGCGAGACAGACCACTGGAAGATGATTAAACAGAGTAATAATGATCAGTATGGTACAAAAGTATAACTTGCGTGTTGGAGATAAAAACCGGTCCTTCTGGCAGCTCCTACTGTACGGCAGCCGTACCTCTGGCACCCTGGTTTACCTCTGGCACCCTGTTTACTTCTGGCACCCTGGTAAACCTCACCCCGCTTTAACACCTGGGTTTCCGTGCACTTATGGTTCACTCTACTGGGTTTAGTTTTTGTTTTTTTCTACACCACAACACTGCTGTTTTTTCTATGATGACTGGAAGATATACGGTCTTATGTTGGTGAAATCGTTCACTGACAACTCACAACTCGACACTGTTTATCGTATTTTTTAGCTGGACAAATTACGTATTTCCTCAGGATTGTGCACCTTTTCGTATTTCATAGATTTTTATTTCAATGTAATCACTAGATTTTGGTCAGGTATACTAACAGTTTAAAATTATCAATACATGGACTTGCGTGGTAAGGACCCGGCGGCCGCTGGCAACTGATTTCAAACACGAAACTCGTTAGGCCTACACTTCCGCCTTTGTTTTCACTTTAACATCTATTAACTTATCTGTATACTACGGCACCACTGATATATTCACTATACAGATCTATCTTCACCCTATTTTCAGGGAGACTTTCCTTCCTCTGACAAATAAACGTTCTGTTTTGTTATTTCACACGGCACTTAAGTTCCCCTCTGGCTTTATGGCACTATGTTCTGGCACACTAATTCCCTTGTTTTTGACTCTGTATAACTGTTTTCTGCCTGGTTTGTTGCGAGCACTGGAGGGATGTACCTTATACGATCACTGGCACAGTTTTAAGGTTCTAGCACGTAAAGGAGACCGCGAAAAACACGAAAAAAACACGGAACAAGACGGACGCGTGTACAGGCCTTGCTGATCATATATCTCTCCCGCCTGCATTCTAGGGAGTACAAGTTTAGGAACATCAAGCTTTCCCAGTAATTGAGGTGTTTTATCGCAGTTATGTGTGCCGTGAAGGTTCTCTGTACATTTTCTAGGTCAGCAATTTCACCTGAATTGAAAGGTGCCGTTAGTGTGCAGCAATATGCCAACCTAGATAGAACAAGCTACCTGAAGAGTGTCATCATGGGCTTGGCATCCCTAGTTTTGAAGGTTCTCGTTATCCATCCTGTCATTTTTTTTAGCAATGTGATTGATACAATGTTATGGTCTTTGAAGGTGAGATCTTCCGACATGATCACTCCCAGGTCTCTCTATTGTGTGGTTGGAATTTGTTTTATACTCCGATGTAGGTTTAATTTCCTCACGTTTTCCATATCGGAGTGTGTGTGTGTTAGTTACCATTTTGTCCTAGGCACATGTCAATTAGACACTAGGCCTGTTGTATATATGTGTGTGTGTATGTGTATGTAAGGAAACACTTCGAAATGTTTCTGCCCCACCGGGAATTGAACCCGGCCCCTCCGTGCGTGAAGCAAGAGCTTTACCCACTAGGCCACCGTGGGCGTGTGTGTGTGTGTGTGTGTGTGTGTGTGTGTGTGTGTGTGTGTGTGTGTGTGTGTTATATATATATATATATATATATATATATATATATATATATATATATATATTTTATTTATTTTTTTTTATTAACACATCGGCCGATTCCCACCAAGGCAGGGTGGCCGAAAAGAAAAACTTTCATCATCATTCACTCCATCACTGTCTTGCCAGAAGGGTGCTTTACACTACAGTTATAAAACTGCAACATTAACACCCCTCCTTCAGAGTGCCGGCACTGTACTTCCCATCTCCAGAACTCAAGTCCGGCCTGCCGGTTTCCTGAATCCCTTCATAAATGTTACTTTGCTCACACTCCAACAGCACGTCAAGTATTAAAAACCATATGCCTCCATTCACTCCTATCAAATACGCTCACACATGCTTGCTGGAAGTCCAAGCCCCTCGCACACAAAACTTCCTTTACCCCCTCCCTCCAACCTTTCCTAGGCCGACCCCTACCCCGCCTTCCCTCCACTACAGATTTATACACTCTCGAAGTCACTCTGTCTCGTTCCATTCTCTCAACATGTCCAAACCATCTCAATAACCCCTCCTCAGCCCTCTAGACAATCGTTTTGGTAATCCGCACCTCCTCCTAATTTCCAAACTCCGAATTCTCTGCATTATATTCACACCACACATTGACCTCAGACATGACATCTCCACTGCCTCCAGCCTTCTCCTCGTTGCAACATTCATCACCCATGCTTCACACCCATATAAGAGCGTTGGTATAACTATACTCTCATACATTCCCCTCTTTACTTCCATGGACAAGGTTCTTTGTCTCCACAGACTCCGAAGTGCTCCACTCACCCTTTTCCCCTCATCAATTCTATGATTCACCTCATCCTTCATAGACCCATCCGCCGACATGTCCACTCCCAAATATCTGAATACATTCACCTCCTCCATACTCTCTCCTCCAATCTGATATCCAATCTTTCGTCACCTATTCTTTTTGTTATCCTCATCACCTTACTCTTTCCTATATTCACTTTCAATTTTCTTCTTTTACACACCCTACCAAATTCATCCACCAACCTCTGCAGCTTCTCTTCAGAATCTCCCAAAAGCACAGTGTCATCAGCAAAAAGCAACTGTGACAACTCCCACTTTGTATTTGCTTCTTTATCTTTTAGCCCAACACCTCTTGCCAAGACCCTCGCATTCACTTCTCTTACAACCCCATCTATAAATATATTGAACAACCACGGTGACATCACACATCCTTGCCTAAGGCCCACTTTTACTGGGAAATAGTCCCCTTCCCTCCTACACACTCTAACCTGAGCCTCACTATCCTCATAAAAACTCTTCACTGCTTTCAGTAACCTTCCTCCTATTCCATACATGTGAAAAGCTCTGTTCCACAAGGCACAGTACTTGCTCCCATCCTATTCCTCATCCTCATATCAGACATTGACAGGGATATAAGCCACAGTGCCGTGTCTTCCTTTGCAGATGACACCCGAATCTGTATGACAGTGTCCACCGTTGAAGACACTGCAAGACTCCAAGCAGACATAAACCAAATCTTTAAATGGGCTGCAGAAAACAATATGAAGTTCAATGATGAGAAATTTCAATTACTCAGATACGGAAAACGTGAAGAAATTAAAATCTCATCGGAGTACAAAACTAATTCCAACCACACAATAGAGCGAAAAACTAATGTCAAAGACCTGGGAGTGATCATGTCAGAGGATCTCACCTTTAAGGACCATAACAATGTAGCAATTGCATCTGCTCGAAAAATGACAGGATGGATAATGAGAACCTTCAAAACCAGGGATGCCAAGCCCATGTTGACACTTTACAGATCGCTTGTTCTATCTAGGCTGGAATATTGCTGCACACTAACTGCACCTTTCAAGGCGGGTGAAATTGCTGACCTTGAAAATGTGCAGAGAACCTTCACCGCACGCATAAGTGCGATAAACCACCTCAACTACTGGAAACGCTTGAAGTTCCTAAACCTGTACTCTCTAGAACGCAGGCGGAGAGATACATTATTATATACACATGGAAAATTCTCGAGGGCTTAGTACCAAACTTGCACACAAAAATCACTCCGTACGAAAGCAAAGACTCGGCAGGCGATGTAACATCCCCCAATGAAGAGCAGGGGTGCCACTAGCACGTTGAGGGACAACACAATAAGTGTGAGGGCCCAAGATTGTTCAACTGCCTCCCAGCATACATCAGGGGATTACCAACAAGCCCCTGGCTGTCTTCAAGCAGGCACTGGACAGGCACCTCAAGTCGGTACCTGATCAGCCGGGCTGTGGTTCGTACGTTGGACTGCGTGCGGCCAGCAGTAACAGCCTGGTTGATCAGGCTCTGGTCCAACATGAGGCCTGGTCACAGACCGGGCCGCGGGGCGTTGACCCCTGGAATTCTCTCCAGGTAAACTCCAGGTAATATATATATATATATATATATATATATATATATATATATATATATATATATATATATAAATCAATTAACTGGTTTCCCTGAATCCCTTCACAAAATGTTACCCTGCTCACACTCCAACAGATCGTCATGTCCCAAAACCATTCGTCTCCATTCACTATCTAACACGCTCACACATGCTTATATATATATATATATATATATATATA